>JANAVB010010687.1:0-46276 GCA_029216955.1 Iris pallida
AATTAGATTCAACGGAGTAGTAGCAGATCACAATGGTTTACATTCCATCACAATAAACTAGAAGCATCTATTTTTATAGAAATATTAATAACTCAACAATCTAGAAACATATTTAATAATTTATACATTACCATGTAAATTCACAAGAATGTTGAAAATAGAAATAAAAAAATAAGAACACAACAATTTGTCATGGTTGTCTAATGTCATCCCGTTAAACTTATAAGAACTATTTGAGTTCTGACAATTGTCAGCAAAAATCTCAAGTCTATAATTCTAATAGTGAAGTTATGAATTAAACTATGTTCTTTGAAAGAATTTAACTGGAAAAATGAGAAAGATAGTGGCAAGTAATAAAATAATCATGCATCAATCAATTAAAAGAACAAACAAGATGTGTTGACTATTATTATGAAATACGATCACAAAGGCGCACCATTTTACATGGTCAAACATTATAAATTCTCACAGTCTCCACGTTAAAAGAAACCACATCGATAGAGAAGTCATTCTCAATGGGAGAAATAGCCAACAAATTTGTCTGATTAAAAATAACATAAATGGTAAGACATAGATGCAGCTTGCCATTAAAAAAGTCAGAAACAGTCGACGGAGGGACGGAGTGGCTCCTGTTCGTATTTTATTTTTCTTTTTATATAGTACTTCATGTGTTAGAATTTGATACATGATTCTAAATTTGAGAAACGAGAAGAAATATGAGTAATAAACAATTTCAAAGTCGATCCTTTTCAATGAAAGTTGTACTTATTAAATTTAATTCAAGCACAAAGTTTTCATTGCTTTTGTACCATAGATAACAATTTTCATGCATAGTTTGACAACATGTATAACTATGTAAGATAAATAGAAATCAACGCGAGACATACCTTTCTTCTTGTGTCGTCGCTAAACCGGCGATCTGGATCTCCTTAAGCAATGGTGCTTTGTCTCGTTAAATCGATGATCTGGCTTCAACTTCTAGAACATTGGTGCTGATAACGTGTTATGAAAATAAGAGAGAGAGAGAAGAAATTGGTAGTCAGAAATCTCTATGTTGTTTTTCTCATTGATAACATATATAAAAAGGAAATGGGATAGAGGTTGTTGTGGATATGGATAAGGGCATCCGTATTTGGGTTTATCCAAATCACAACATAGCAGTTTTTAGCAAACTTGACAGTTTTGCTAGAATCATATTATACATTATGTATAAGAAAAGTGGTCATTTACAACGTGCATTTTACGACATGCATCTAGGGGTAAGCATTATTCGGTTGTTGACCGAAACCGAACCGAACTGAATCGAATCGAACCGAACTGAATTGAATCGAACTGAACCAAATAAGAGATTTGGTTCAGTTTCAAAAAAATTGGTTCGGTTTTGGTTTTCAAAATACACAAATTCCTTATTTGGTTTCGTTTTCGATTTTTATTTTGGTTTCGGTCCAAAATCGAATAGGAGTTATACAATTATGTAAATACCCTCAATATAAAAATGTGTATAGTTTGAAAACAACGATTCTATGTATTTGTTTTGAATTCCAATTTTGATAATTTAACAACTAGTCCACTTTGTACGTAACTTTAAAATTCAAGGAATGTGTGTATAAAAATAAAATTTTTAATATAATTTAACCATGATTCCAACTTTGGATTCGATCCATTAATTCCAACTGAACAAACCAAATTTATTATTCGATTTCGGTTTTGGCTAATTCTGTTCGATTACTGTTTCTAATTTTTAGAATTTTGATTTATTCGGTTTTGGCTAATTCAGTTCGGTTGAAACCGAATAAATTGAACGCGCCCCCCTACGTGCGTTAGTTACACGTTGTAAATGACATATATTAACAGGGTACAAATTTGTGAGTAAAATAGCTAATTTTTAACTTTTCTACAACATGTTGCGTTCGAGCCGTGAATTGAAAATTATTTATGGCATGAATTATTGCACATTGTGGTTGAAGAGTTAGTTACCATATATATTAATATATTACTGCACATTATAGTTGAATGAGTTATTTACTGCATACATTTAAGCACGTTGTGATTGAAGAGTTATTTAAGACATGCATTATTGTACATTGTGGTTGAATGCGTCAGCAATTTTTAGTTTAACTTTCCCCCATTAAGCCTATTTTCATTTCCCTTATTAATGTTTTCATTTCTTATTTCCAACTTAGTTTTCATTTTCCTTAGGATTTTAGGGCTTTCAATTTTTCAAGTCAGCCTCTCCACAGTGCCCGCCTACAGCCGTTGCTGCCGACGCTACCTCCACCTTCTAATTTGTTGGCAAACTCACATTCTTTCTAGTTCACCCGTCCTCTAGGACCTCACCTCCTTGCTTCAGCGAGTCTGTCTCCTTTGATAAGGAGCTCTACCGCCACGACAATGCCGGCAGCAAGGCCCACGCCTCCATGCTCGCCTACCAGGTGCTTGACCAAATTTCCCATCCCGTTGGACCCCCCTCTTGTTGGCCCATAGAAGGAAAGAGTAAGCACTCTTATGAAGGAGGAAAGCTACTGAAACAAACAATTAGTGTATATGCAACTTACTATCTCCAAAGTTTATTAAGAGGTAGATCTCATAATGTTGTGTATTTATCTTATTCAAAGTGTAGTACCTTTATATTGGCAAAGAATGCAACAATAGGAAACTAAAAATCAGGAGCTAATGGCTCCTAAATACATGCTCTACCACTCAACCTTCACAATCAAGGCAAAAGACCAGATAACCAACGGAATGGGCAAGCAACAGGATTAATTCCTACAATTCACCTCCTAAGCCTGTTGCATATAACCTTTCGCCATGTGGCGTGTCTTGTGCTTGACGACGTCGCTGTGCTCGTCCTCCTTGAGCTTGTAGACCCACTTTAAATCGATCAGACGGTGCTCGGGTATGAGGTCGACAAATTCACCTATTCTTGTGCCCTGCGGGTCTGCGCCTTGTCCACGCTTCTCGAGCTTGGCTGCCAGATCCACTACCACTCCTTCATCTATAAGAACATCAAAGCCAGGAGATGATTCCCACCATTCATCAGGTTTGGCACAATCTTTGGCAATCTTCTCTGACACCTAAGGAACCTCGACGCTCGGAATATCGCGGTTATCGCCTCCGTACAGCACGGACACACGGACGTTGATCAGGAGAGGTTTCACCAGATGGAGCACACGTTCGGACAGTGACCCAACTTCATAACCTTTTCCGCTCTGGCCGGACGTACCTCCGACTGGCTGGGACCCCCACCATCGTTATCGTGGCGGTCTTCTTCTTCTTCGGCTCCCTCCTGATAGGCTTCATCCGAAAGTATGGCCTGTTGATGTCCGGGCGCTTCGTCTCGGGCTTCGGGGTCGGCTACCTCCTCGTGATCACCCCCGTCTACAGCGCCGAGGTGGCCCCTGTCTCCCCGTGGGTCCCTCACCTCCTTTCCCGAGGTCTTCATCAACTGTGACATCCTCCTCGGCTACATCTCCAACATTACCTTCACCAAGCTCGTGTTGCGGCTCAGCTGGCGTGTCATGCTCGGCATCGACGTAGTCCCTTGCGTCTTCCATGACGTCGGGGCCCTCTTCATGCCCGAGTCCCCCCGATGGCTCGTCATGCAGGGCGGTCTTGACGACACCAGGAGGATCCTCGAGCGGACCTCCGTCTCCAAAGTTGTCGTCATCAAGTCCTGTGCCAGGATCCCCGAGGACTACTACGCCAACGCCGTGGCCATCGCTAAGAAGAGTCATGGGGAGGGCGTGCGAAAGGAGCTTCTTCTTCGCCTGCTCGATCACGTCGGGCTGGTACATCCTGGCGTGCTCCTCCGGCAGCCACTCCTTTTTCATCTCTATAACCCTGGAGGCATCCGGATTCTCGACAATAATCTTCGCTGCCCCGCTTCCGGCGTAGCAACAACCCTCTCGGCCATAGGAGTAATAACCTTCTCGACCGCCGTAGGCGCGGATGTTGTAGGCATAAATACGGAGGATGCCAGCATCCGATTCTCTGTCGCAGCGGCTAAGAGCTCCCTCTACACCCTCCGGCTTCTCGACTCTGGAGATTCCACCGGAACGTTCAGGGGTTTGCTACATTTCGATTCCGCGACCGACTCGCCCGACTCGTTAACCGGGTTCGGATCCATTGCGGGTGAGGGATCCGCCCCCTTTGTGATGGTGTCGGAACGCCCGTTATAGGAAATCTCTCCGCCAGGCCGGCAACTTCACCTTCGCCTCCGTCCCGGTCGACGACTCGTTCGTCACCGGTATCCCCCACAACTTTTAGGACGTGCAGCAGGTCGACCCCGTCTAGGCTACGGGCGGAGGTGTCAGGGTCTCCGTGAACTCCACCCTCTGCCTCTCCACCGAGGGAAGTTGAAACCTGTGCAACCTGCTATTTATTATGATTACCGATAGGGTTAGGTCGATTGTTCATTTGATGTGTGACAAGATTACCAAGTGGATGAGGTCCATGTGTGAACAGACACCTATCTCCTTTCAAGCATTGTCCCATTTGAAAATAATAGCAGGGAACACTTTGCTTGTTTAGATTATAAGCCCCATGAACTGGAGCAGGAGAAATGTGGGTTGCTTGAGCTTGCAAAGTAGGTGGTACTGGTTCTGGAGGAGCCACGCCATCGAAGGTCCTCCATTCTGAGGTCTCGCCGACAGAGTGAGCCTCCAACACCAGTCCGCACTCTAGGCAGACAGTGTCGTCGGCCGAGTGGTCGAACACCACCTCTGTGCTATTATTGCAGTTTGGGCAGTAGTTGATGGCGTCGGTGTCGAGGTACCATACATCATCGTCGTAGTCGTCCTCGTCGCCCAGATGCACCTGAGCGTGCACCTCATCGAGTACAACGGTGTTGGTCGCGCCTACGGTGGTCTTGGCGAGTGTGCACTCCTGCACCATCAGCAGTACAGGCTTATCATCGTCGCTTGCGTCAGATGGGCCCACTCATCACAGCTTGCGGCAGTCCTCTGACCAGTGTCCGTAGATGCCGTAATTGTGGTACTTTCCCTTCTTGTCACGCGTGTCGTCGGACGCGTTGTTGTTGCTGTAGTTTGTGTCGCCGCGACCATGACCGTTTGGCCTGCCACGCCCGACCACTGCTTTTACCGCAGTCGGAGTAGGATTCACCTTGCTTCCTCTGCTTCGTAAGAGCGAACCACTCCTCTTTCGAAAGGAGAAGACGGCTATCCGTGTCGCCAGCATTGCCGTCGAGATCATACCGCTCCTCGACGACTATAAGCCGACCGGTGAGCTCTTCAATCGATAGCGTCTTGAGATCCACTAGAGTCTCAATGGAGATGGCGACTTGCGTGTACCTGGGTGGAACAATACGAAGAAACTTTTTAACTGCCTTCTCTTCGGACAGCTCGTCGCCGAACAGTTGCAGGTCGTTGACGAGCCCTGTGAGCCGCATCGCGAAGTCCTCGACGGACTTGCCGTCCTTGAACTTGATTGTCTCAAAGTCGGTGTAAAGTTTCTTCTCCTTGGCCTCATGTACGCGTTCGACCCCCATCTGCAAGGTCTTCACAGTATCCCATGCTTCCTTGGCAGTGTCTTTCAACCCAGTGTCCGCAGCATCTCCGGCGGCAAGGGTCGGGGTATGACGAACAGGGCCATCCTATTGTCGCGGTAGTCAGCGACCCCAGGTTCGATCGCCTCCCACAGACCTTACGTCTGCATGTTGACTCTCATTAAGAGACCCAATCTGCAGAGTTGGTCCCTGTCAGCATCGGGTACTTGACTTTACCCTATCTCTCCATGATGCGGCCGTTGCCGCTTCCTCTAACGCCATCGTCGATCCTGGCACGCAGTCTGGTGGAAGAAGAGCTTGATTCCGCCATCGTCACTTGTTGGCTCTGATACCGCTTGTTGACCTAGAGAGGGACAGAGCAAGCACTCTTATGAAGGAGGAAAGCTACTAAAACAAACAACTAGTGTATATGCAACTTACTATCTCCAAAGTTTATTAAGAGGTGGATCTCACAATGTTGTGTATTTATCTTATTCAAAGTGTAGTGCCTTTATATAGGCAAAGAATGCAACAATAGGAAACTAAAAATCAGGAGCTAATATCTCCTAAATACATGCTCTACCACTCAACCTTCACAATCAAGGCAAAACACCAGGTAACCAACGGAATGGGCAAGCAAAAGGATCCAACATCTCTCTCTCTTAAACCAATTTTCCACTACTAAATGTACCCTGACCAATGCAGGGACTGATCATGGAAAGCGACAAGGACAACATACTCTCCGGCCTCAACGAGATTGGAGGAGGTTACGAGCCCGGAGTTCGTGTGGAGGTAGGACAGGGAGGATGTGCACATGAACATCGAGGCCGAGCCCACCGACCTCATCGGCGAGCCCGCCAAGAAGCTGCACACCACCAGGAGCAGGAACGACTAGGTCGTCACCTACCTCCGCCTCTAGGGAGGCCATCGATAGGCTGCTCACTCGGATCAAGCAACTGCAGGTGGATGTCGCACCGATTTCAATAGACATATATAAAGAAACAGTCATTTGATAATCTAAGTGGGGACTTTTTTGCTTGCCTATGAAAAACAAAGGGTTGATAGTTCCTGGATACACTCATCTCCAGAGAGCACAGCCCGTCCTGCTGCAACATCTTATGTTGTCCTACGTTGAGCAGGTAACACGCCGTACAATTACGTTTTCTTTAATATGTTTTAGCATTTGGGAATCATTATGAACACATATCTAGGACACATATGTAGGATACATTGACGCCTTAAAAGTCGCATGTGTATCAAAATTGATGCCTTGCCCCGTGTAAGTATCATGTCGTGTAATATTTGTCTCCGTGAAACATAGATGCATATTGGAAACAAGAATCATTGGAGAAGTCAATTGTAAATTTCACAACTCTCTAACTGCAAATTGTTACTAGAAAAGCTGCAAACATATGTGATTAGATTGTGACTAATTGTTACTAGGAAAAATTATAGAGCCGAGTTTAGTTGATTTATGATAGTGGATTAGCTCTGACTTCTTCAGTGTAAAAGGTGATATCAATAATTAGGTGATGCCTTTATCCGTATAAATCGTTAATCATTCCTGGAAAATAGGTTATGGATCTAATAAGTAGCTTTAAAATAGTCTAAAGGTATTTAGAATGTGTGAATTTATGCATTGGTTGAAGCATTACTGGCGGAGTAAAGTTTGCATGTAGTGATTGATATATAGTTGAAGACTTTGTTTTATGGCAAAACTTGAGTACATACACTTATGCATACTTTTGTGCATTTTTTTTTGGAGGTTAAGTAAAAACAATTACAACAATGGTGAAAACCAAATTAGTTATTATCGAATGCTAAACTAATAACCTATTATCATTATTGGTGAACAACACTCAAAATCACAAGTTAATGTTGAGCAGGAGTTTATGAATTCTGGTAACTTAACCCATATGAAGGATTTTTTTTTTTCTGTGAAGGTTAACAATGAGATGATTTCTAGAGCATCCACATATTTTTGTAACCAGCAGCTACCTGCTCCTTCTGCACTTCTTCATGATTCTAAAGCTAAAAAAGAGCATTCACTTAATCTTGAAAATGCTCATCAAGTCCATAAAACATCTTGTAGCTAGCTTGAACGCGATGCTCGATGCTTGATGAATTGCATAGATCTAATGAACTTCTGCCCCCTGGGTGCTTGTGCTCTGGATGGTACTCACCCATCAATCATCGACTTCAAGATCGGATCAAGACCCCCCTTTCTGTAGTTTTGAATTTTCTTGATATTGGTAAGTTCCAAAGTTTCTATAGTTTCGTCCACATGAAAGTTTACATACAGAATACTATACTTAGTATTAAATGCTGGCAAGTTATATACCAACCAATACTTTGTTAAATGATATCATCTAGTTGGTAAGAGATCTGATGAAATGCTTTGCATGTGGACAGACACAAGCATTTGCATTTGCATTGCATTGTATTGCATTGCGTTTCCACTCTTCATCACAACCAAACATGGCCTTTCCTTGCTCAAACATGGGAAGGACAATGGAAAGGGTGAAGGTCTTCTTTAGCAAATAAATTATAGCATGTTTCATTTCAAGAGAAGGGCCAGGCCTGCTTGCTTCTGCTGGACATAAACATGTGACGTGAAGAGCATCAGAGCATGGTTGGCAATCTTTCCAAAAGTTTTCGATTCTCCCTTCCACTTTTCTCAGTGTTAAAAACCACATGATATGATACTGTCTCAGAAAAACTTCTGATCATTTTCTTAGCCTACAATGAAATATTTTCTAGTTATGCTATTATCTTTCCACTCTGGTTCTGGTTTGGCACGTTTAACGTATCATCATTAAGATTCATATACTCCATAACACTCAATATAAAGTGAGAGAAATGATTGGCGCATATTTGTTGTTTAAATGCACATAAATTAGATAACACTTTCCTCATGATCAAGATTAAAAGTCTTCTGTAATATTATTATGGACCCTATTATTATTAGTAAGTTTTCAATGAAATTATTCTCAGTTTAGTTATATGCTACGTTTCCATATTACTATCCTTCAATTATATTTGCTAAAACTAGACTTGTGAAGTTAGCATTGTAGTTTCTAATGTGATTTATTCAGTTTCATATTCAATTTCAATAAGTTTATTTATTTCAGTTTCAGTTTATTTGGGTTAAGATTTAAAATCATCTAAATTGTTTTTATTTTATTTTTTGTTCTGATAGCTATATCTCACACTTAATAGCTAAAACCATCTATGGAATGATTGTAATGCAAATATGTATGCTTCCTAAAACTAAAAACTTCGAACATGTGAAAGTAGAATTCATTGAATTGTACATTTACTTATTTAGTAATGATCTACTAATATTAGACTTTTATTTTTATTTTTTTCATCACAGGAGTTATGCTTAACAGTGGACCTGGGGATTCTCGCTCATCTTCTCGACAGGGGATTCTCGCTCATCTTTTCGACAACATGTGGAATCTCTTCATTGTCATCATCGTTATTGTTTTGACGTTCTTGTTTTTATTGAAAATTTTGTTTGTGGGTGTTTGTTTAAGGGTGGATGGTCTATTGTTGTCAAAGGCTTTGATATGGCCTATATGTTTGTTGACCACTAGAACACTAATGTTATTGTCTAATATAATTATGTTTGTAAGCTACTCTTTGTTCATAGTGACTTTAATTTGTTAATATGATAATTCAGTCAATTAGTTTCTATAACTATCTTTTGCTATGTTATACTTTGTTATCTCTCTTCAAATTGATGTTAGTTTAAATGAATGGAGATTTTATATAATAAATTAAATTATGATATTTTATCCATGCTGCAAATTATACTATAATTTGGCAGGAATGATTTTTATCAATATTCACATATGCTACATATGCCATAAATGATTATTTCAATTTGGTGGGAATAACTTCTACCACACCATCAAATGTCATTTAAGGCACAGCAGATATGTCTTAAATGAGAAAAAGTATTTACAACATTCATTATTCTGCATTTACAGCACACGGTAGGTGATCATTTACGATGTTCGAATGCACGTTGTAAAAAGAATGTCATTTACAATATTTTAATGCGCGTTGTAAAAAAGAGGATCATTTACGACATTGTATTTTACGGCGCCATCATATACATCGTGAAAGATCATTTACATCATGTTTAGCACGTCATAAATGATCATTTTTCTTGTAGTATATGTCAAAATTTGGATTACCAATTGTATTAGTTTTGCACCTCTAATAGGCAGGTAAGATCACCATATTCATATGGTGGTGATGCTATCAACTTCTATGTTGGTTAGCCAAACAATAGAATTAGGAGAATCACACTTTCTAATGCCAAATACAAGTGTGTTGCCAAACAATGGAAGTGGGAGAAGTGCACTTTCTAAATCAACTTCACACCTCAACCAAACAGATTTTTGGTATTTCCAAATTTATTAACTCAACTCACTTCTCAAGACCGGTTTATCACTTTCTACTCTCAATCTCGCGCTTCCAGTTTACCAAATAGGTCCCAAGAGAAAATGCATCCCATTCACCCAATTTCAACGTCTAATCAAGAAACAGGCTTTGACGCTCAAACAACAACTGAAAGAAGACTTTTGACCGATTGGATTTCATTTGATCATCAAACTGAATATGCACCGAAAAGATTCAATTCTCAGACCTTTCGGAATGTGCTACTGTTAGCTACTAAAAATCTTGTATGCATTGAAAGCGAAGAACTACTTGTTGAATTGTCACACCAACGTTTCATCATTAACGCTTTTGCTACGTACTATATATTCAGGAATTATATAATTTCAAAAATTAGATTTTCTGAAAAATTATATATGCATGTTTGGTGAATATATATAAATATTTTCGAAAAAAAAAAGAATAAAAACCGAAAAGAAAAATAAAAAAAATAAAAGAATCGAGATAAAACCAAAAAAAAAAAAGAAAACAACAACAACAAAAGATCTTAACAAAATCATTCTTAAAAAAATAAAAAGATAAAAAAAACTGGAAAAAAACAAACAAGCAAATAAAAAGATAAAAAAAAACTTTAAAAGCAAAAAAAAAAAAACGAAAAAAAAAAAAAAAAAAAAAAAAAAACACAACAAAACAAAAACAAAAACAAAAGCCAATCTTTAAAAATGAAAAAAAAAAAGATACAAAAGAATCTTAATAAATAAAAAGGATAAAAAAAATACTAAAAAGAGCATTAAAAAAATTGTCCAGTAAAAGAATATACCCACCTATTCTTAAGGAATAGAGAAGGATAAGATGTTCATATTTTGTCGGTAAATTATTTATCAGGGTATTTGTAATTTCTAGAAATAAATTTTTATAAGCTAAACGAAATAAGTTTCCACCCTATTTATTTTTTCTAGAATTTTTTCTTTTGTGTACCAAACTCTCAAGGTATAAAAGTATCTCCTTATTCCAACCTCTTAGCTGAAAGAAGAAAAAAAATGTATGAAATATTGTAATTCACACACAAAAACATAGTATTTCACTAACAAAGGGTCGCTAGAAATATTACACCACCATCTCTTTGTACAAGAGGAAAAACAAAAAACGTAGGATCCTTCCTCATAGGATGGTGGTGCTGGAATTTAGTCTTAAATAACAATCACAACAACAAGAAGCCGTTAGTGTGCAGAATTCTCCATCTCCTATGGTTCCTCGCAGATGCAGTGCTTTAGGATGAAGATCTAGCTCATTTCCAATTCGAAGATCACTTGCTGCAAGTACTTGAAAGATCTCTGATAACTAACGAAGCCCATGAACCAAAACTCAAAGTCATCTACCGTAACAATCTGAATATATTTCTGGCTCGGTTTGTTCACATTCTCACTTTGGCTTGCTCTTTTTATACTTTTCAATGGGATCAAAACCTGCACACAAAAAAACGTCACAATGAAATTATAGACTGTTTTAATTAACCTTACCGTGAAAATTACTATCTAGATCGAAGTTTGAATTCACCTTGTATGGAACTCTGACATCTCCTTGCGGAGAAGGGAATGTGAGGGACCTGTCGCTCCGGAATGCGACCTTATGGGTTGAAATGAAGAGCAGTCCTGCGATAGGACCAGACGTGGTCGAGAGATAACACTGGGAAGCCTTCAGCAGCTTCTCCCTTTTCCCCACTGAGAAATATCTCCTGAAGACTTTCTCAATCCCTCCTGCCTGAAGAATTCTAGCGCCCCAGCTCAACTTCCCCTTCACAGTTTCTGAGATTTTCGGCGCCAAGCTCACTGCAAAATTCAAAAAAAAAAAAACAAAAACATTAGAAAACTTTTCCAATAACAGCTTTAGCATAGCTAACGTTCCGTAAACTATCCGTCTTGCAGCAATTAGTACTGACATGGATATTGTATTCGAGGTGATGGAATGGAGTCTTACCATGGTCTCGAAGTCCCTGTGCATAACTGTCAGCCTTCTTGCTAAATTTGCTCATCCAGCCAATAGCTGAGTCCTTCTTAACTACAATTTCGAAAAGTGCAACCATGCCCTTCAGTACAATATCGCCAAGAAATTAAGAAAGAGATGCACAAGAGGAGTGGCGGACAGTACCTTGATCGAATAGAGAGATCCGTATGAAGTTGAATTAACATATTTGCTAAGGTGATCTTGAACAGAAGAAGCCGGTTCTTCCTGCAGCTCCTCGGCTGCATATCTTACAGATGTAACAGGAATGCCTATAACTTGGCCGTTGTTTGTGCTCTCCATGAAAGATGAAGCTACCAACTGTAGGACTATCTTGAGGAATGTGTGCTAGAATGCACCAACTGGGGAGGCTTCTTATACAAAGAAGCAATGTTAAAGGTCCGATGGCCATGTTCAGAGGAACGGTGGTTTAATGAGTCACAACTTTATGCTTTAGATCAGTCATCATCGGCTATGTCAGCACTGACAAGGAAAGGAAAAAAGATTTTCCACTGCTCCTTTGCCCTCAGCTTCTTAATTAGAAGAGAGCTTACTTATTCAGAAGAGCCAACATCAACTAGTGAGGTTCCATGACTTGAGAAGAAAAAGGCCAGACACTGTTATTCTATAATAAGACCATGTTCCTCCGAAAACAAAAACAAAGCAAGCCAATGCTGTTTGAAGCAAGACACATATCTACTCACTTTGGAGAGGAAAAGATTGAATTGCAGCTGCTCCACTATGAACAACTAACACATCATTCGTCTGTGCATGAGTACTTTGCGGTTAAGGTTCGAGGAAGCTTTAAGCTGACCTATGGCTGGTGTTGTGGTGCCATTCTGATGTGTAAAATCCATTAATCCTAACCTTCTTTTTTTCTTCTCAGCATTGCAAGGATAAGGCGGCTTTTGAGCTGGAATTTAACTTAGTGGAGTGTCTGCCCTGTAAAGAGAAACGAATGAGGTGTGCACCGAACCGAAGAGAAGCATATCGACCAAAGCAGACATTCTACTGTTATTGATAACAAACTTTTTGTCACATGAGAATGCCTGAATCGACGGACAAAGGCTAGACCAAAACTATATGTTGCCTTTTGTGGAAAATAATAGTTGGATAATTTTATTGATGGACTACCTCACTATATATAGGGAGTCTAGCTCCTCTACATACTACATATTCCGATGTGGGACTAAAAGTCCCTTATTGATTCTCAACACTCCCCCTCAAGATGGGCGATAGATATTGATCATTCCCATCTTGTACATAGCTTCGACAGACTTAATGAACTAAGACCCTTAGTCAGACAGTCTGCAACTTGTTCTTCTGAGCGGACATGGTCAATCTTCAGTATCCCTTGTTCCAGCTTCTCCTTGATGAAGAATCGATCAATCTCGATGTGCTTCGTTCTGTCGTGCTGGACTGGATTGTTAGCTATACTTATTGCAGCTTGACTATCGCTCAGAAGACGCAATGGTGCTCCCTTATCCAGCTTCAACTCTGTCAGCAATGCTTTCACCCATAACAACTCTGACACTCCCAGAGCCATTGCTCTGTATTCTGCTTCAGCTATTGACCGTGCTACCACAGACTGTTTCTTGCTTCTCCATGAGACCAGATTTCCTCCTACAAAAACACAGTATCCCGTGGTAGACCTTCTGTCGTCTATGCAGCTCGCCCAGTCTGCATCACAGTATCCCTCAACTTCTATGCGTCCATTCTTCTTGAACCATAGCCCCTTTCCCGGTGTTCCTTTCAGATACCTCAAGATCTGAAATACTGCTTCCATATGACCCTTTCTTGGATCATGCATGTAGCGACTCACTACACTCACCGCAAATGAGATATCAGGGCGAGTGTGTCCCAGATAAATCAATCTCCCTACAAGTCGTTGATATCTTTCACGATCAACGGGCTCTCCTGCTTCTGCTCCCAACTTGCACTTCTGGTCAATTGGAGTGACCGCTGCTTTGCATCCCAGCATCCCTGTCTCCTTCAGCAGATCTAGTGTGTATTTTCTCTGTGAGAGAACAATTCCTTGTTCGCCTTCACACACCTCGATACCTAGAAAGTACCTCATCGCTCCTAAATCTTTCACTTCAAACTCCTTCGCGAGTTTTGACTTCAGTTTAGTGATCTCGACTTCATCATCACCTGTGATCACTATATCATCTACATATACAGCAAGTATAGTGATGTGGCCTCTTGCATGCTGAAGGAAGACCGTATGATCTGCATTTGTTTGATGGTATCCCATGCCTGTAACAGCCTTTCTGAATCTGTCAAACCAGGCTCGAGGGGATTGCTTGAGCCCGTATAGTGACTTCTTCAGTTTACATACCTTTCCTTGCGATGTCCCTCCGTTTGATTCCGTAGCATAGTACCCAGGCGGGAGCTCCATGTATACTTCTTCTTGCAGGTCCCCATGAAGAAAGGCATTCTTCACATCCAACTGGTACAGCTTCCACCCATAGTTCGCTGCAATGGAGACCAGAGTTCTTACGGTGCTCATTTTTTGCTACTGGGGCAAAAGTCTCATCATAGTCTATTCCATATGATTGTGTGAATCCTTTTGCAACCAACCTCGCCTTGTACCGCTCTACTTTTCCTTCTGGCGTCTCTTTCACTGCGTACACCCATTTGCATCCCGCAGCTTTCTTCCCTTTGGGTAATGGAACCAGCTCCCATGTCTTATTTTCTCCAGTGCTCCAAGTTCTTCCATCATTGCAGCTTTCCACCTTGGATCTTTCTTTGCTTCCTGCCAACACTTGGGCAACAAGTAGAGTCTAACGATGCAATGAAGGCTCGATAATTCGAAGAAATGTTAGAATAAGACAAGAAGTTGGCAATGTCATGTTCATAATCATCAAAACGAGCAGGAGCCTTACCCGTATTGATGCGAGAAGATCTCCTTAAGGGAGCAATAGGTGGTGGAGAGATCATACCATCCGAGTCAGAGAGATCCGCATCAGAATCCGAGTGATTCAGTGCGGGGGCAACATCTTCAGGAGTTGGAGCAGGAGTAGACGAGGGACTTGGTACAGTAGGCACAGGGCACGGCATAGGCACAGTACTGGACTTCTGTTGTCTTCTTTTGTAGACTTGGAGCTCCTTTTCCCTTGTCTGGTGCTCCCCCTGCGTAACATATGTATCTTTTTCTTCTTCTTCATCTGTATCTGAGTCACTGTGCTCTCCCCCTTTCGTCCAGTTTTTTTACAACCGGACACGGAACTGATCCGATGACCACATTTGGGCTTATTATCTCCCCCTCACATCGAACACCACCTGTGTTGGATGTGTCACCAAATGCTGAACCTTCATCCGAACCATAGAATGGTTCGAGTTCTCTGAATGTAACGTCCATGCTGACAAACATCTTCCGCTCGACTGGACTCCAACAGGCATATCCCTTCTGAGTCGCCGTGTAACCGACAAAGACACATTTAACTGCTCTAGGATCCAGTTTGCCAACGCCAGGCCTATTATCCTGGACAAAGCACACACATCCAAAACTTTTGGTTGAACAGTGTATGTATTGGCTCCAGTAAGCATCTACAATGGTGTCTTCCAGTCCAATACCTGAGATGGCATTCTGTTGATGAGATAAGAGGACGTCAATATAGCCTGCCCCCATAAGTGCTTCGGGACATTCATAGCCAGCATCATCGTCCGTGCAACTTCCAGCAAGTGTCTGTTCTTTCGTTCCGCCACACCATTTTGAGCCGGAGTATAAGTACATGAAGTTTGATGAAGTATTCCATGAGTTGAAAAATACTCAGCAACCCGCTTATTCGTATACTCCGTCCTATTGTCGGATCGAAAACACTTAATTTTAGCGCCATATTGTGTTTCCACTCGTCGATGAAAGTCCTGAAAGGCCTCAAGGACGTCACTTTTATTTTTCAGAAGGTAGACCCATGTCACACGGGTATAACAATCAATAAAGGTGACGAACCATCGAAAGCCGTTAATCCGGGTTGTAGGACAAGGGCCCCATACGTCTGAATGTATCATGTCAAAAGCAACTGAACTCCTATTCCCTGTGCTCACATACGAGCTTCTGGTATGTTTTACCAAAGCACAAGCATTACAAAATAACTTCTCCTTATTAGCCCTTTGATATAAGGACGGATACATTCTACCAATAACCGAAAAAAGAGGAATGACCGACACGCTGGTGGGTGGAGTAGCAAGTCGGCTTCAACACTGCGACAGAAAGCTTCTGGTGATGCGTCTGCTACCAAGGATGCCAATGCTTTGTCCAGTCCAGTCCTGTCTAAATACCACAGCCCCTTATGCCATGTGCCAGTCCCAAGTCGTCGTCCTGTCCCTTTCTCCTGAAAAGTTACCTGAGGAATGTCAAAGGAAACAGTACAGTTAAGATCAAGTATAATGGCACTAATAGATAGAAGATTGACAGGAAAAGATGGAGCATGAAGGACATTGGTTAGAGTGATGGAAGGGGTGCATGCGACAGTGCCTTTACCCATTACAGGGTTGGATGTACCATCAGCGGTCTGAATACTCTCCGGCAATGGTAGGGGAGTATATTCCCGAAACGTATCACGGGACCCCGTGACATGGCGAGATGCCCCAGAGTCCATAATCCATCCTGGCTGATGGATAGATGCAAGAGCACGTGCAGAATCATCGGTGCTGGTTTGGGCAAAGCAAGTGAAATGATCTCCCGAGTTTGAAGATGCCCCAGGACTGTCGGCCGAACCCAGCTTCGTGCCACGCAACTTCTCAAGGAACTCCCACTCAAGCGGGGTTATTTCAGCCAGGTGATGCTCTCCCCCTTCTTCTGCCAGATTTGCTTTGTGGCCGCCCCGTCGACCAGCATATCCTCCTCTACCACCACGTCGGCCTCCACGACCCCATCCTCGATCAGTAGACTGACTGCGCAAGGGTTTTGGACAAAATCGGATATAATGTCCGGAGTCACCACAATTGTGACAAACACCACCCATAGATGGAGGTTGATTGAAGGCAGCAAGGGCAGACTTTTCAACCGCGGCTGGCTCCCCCTGGGAGGAGCCCTTGTTGGGCATCAACTTCAGTCGAGCTTCTTCCTGTGTCATGACAGCTATAGCTTCTTCCAAGGTCGGGAGCATGGGTTGGGAAAGGAGGATATTCCGTCGCTGCTCAAATATAGGGTGTAGTCCCTTCAGGAATTTCATCATACGCTGCCGGGAAATATAAGCCAGGAACGTCTGAAAGTACTTTCCGAAGGCTGGTTCGACTTGTGCATCTTCCAACCCAAGAGGATCATAATGATCCAGATCAGACCAATACTTCTTCAACATGGCCGCGTACTCAGAGATGGTACGGTCGTCTTGGGCCACCCTATCGAGTTCATCTTGCAGTTGAAAGACTCGCATAGGGTTGCCGGAGCCGGAGTACATATCTTTGAGAGTCTGCCATATATCAGCAGCAGCCTCCATAGCCTCGACATTGCCCGACACCTGGTCGGTTAAAGAGGCAGTCAACCACCCAGCCACGACGTTGTTGACAATCTCCCATACAGCAAACTCCTTGGTGGAGTGATCGGCTGGCGCCTTGGCCTGGCCAATGACATAGCCAACCAAGCCACGTCCCTTCAGTGTCCGCATCGCCTGCCGCGACCACTTCAAGTAGTTGGAAGTTCCTTCCAACTTCGTCTCCAGTTTCTCCAGCTTCCCCATTTTGTAAGGCGACGGATCCACATCAGTATGGATCACACGTGGGGTTACCTCGGTTAATCTCTTGGATAAGATATCATCAACCAAGGCCTTCATCTCATCGGCCGTCAGTTTGCCACTGATCGAATCCATGGCGTCTTCAACTGTGAACTCAATACGTCTTCTGCTTCGTCGTCGTCGGAGTCTGCAACTGATCTAACGTCGTCGTCTTCGTCGTCTTCGTCGTCTTTGTCGTTTTCGTCGTCTTCGTCGTCTACGTCGTCTTCGTCGTCGACGTCGTCTACTTCAACGCCAGAGACTTTACTAATGCGCTACTAACTTGGCCAGCACCGGCACGCGCATGTAAAGTGAACACGTCAGGACACCAGAGAAGACATGATCAGTCTCTGTAAAGATCCCGATGTGAAGAAGGAATAACAAATAAAGCATTTGTTAGTTCCAAACGGCGTAAGCACAGAACAGAGTTGGTGCAAATAAAGATTTGACAGCCGTCTCTATTTGAAGTACGCCGTTTTTTTTTTCTGGCTAAAAACTAGGGTTAGGGTTTGATGGGGCTGCTAGGTCTAGGATTAGGGTTTCTATGGCAAAAAAACTAGGGTTAGGGTTGACGGGGTCGGGGGGGAGGGTCGGGGGGGGAGGTCCTGGTAGGAAGAGGGGGGGGTCGGGTGGGGGGTGGTCGGGTGGTCGGGCGGCGGGGGGGGGGGGGTTCTGGGCGGGGGGGTGGTCGGGAGGTTGGGGGTGCTGCTGTGGTCGGGCGGCGGAGGGGGGGTCGGGAGGGGTGCTGCTGTGGTCGGGCGGCGGTGGGGGGGGTCGGCCAGGGGGGTGCTGCTGTGGGCGTCGAGGGGTGGAGGCGGCGGGGGTCGGGAGGGGTGGGGGGAGGGGGTCGGCTAGGGGAGAGAATTTTTTTTTTTTTTTGTGGAAAGAGAGAGAGAGAGAGTTATGGCTCTGATACCATGTAGAAAATAATAGTTGGATAATTTTATTGATGGACTACCTCACTATATATAGGGAGTCTAGCTCCTCTACATACTACATATTCCGATGTGGGACTAAAAGTCCCTTATTGATTCTCAACACCTTCTATCACTTTCCAATTGCACTAGGGCCTCCTTTGGTTCGCGGAAAGGGAAGAAAGTTAAATTCGCTCTTTCCTTTGCTTTAGGAAATTGTAATTTCCACAAATTTTAATTTTGGTGTTTGGAAATGACCCAAAAATTGGAAGGAAAAGTGAATAATTAGGGACGGAAAAATGAATCCATGGAGGGGGGATAATTTTCCTCCCTATTTATTTTCATTGTTATTTTTCTTTCGCATCCAAGCACAAAAAAAATATGACTTTTTTCTCTAAGGTCCTACTTCTGCGAATGAAACAAAGCCTAGTCCCTAAAGACACATGCTAAGGACAATTAATAGTCTTTTTTTTTGGGAAAGTATCATATATAATAAATTAAAAATGTTATTTTAAATATATATTTTTGTTACAAATAGAAAATTGTTGGTCCCAATCACTATCCAATCAAAGGGTGCTGTCATTCGGAAAACATTCTGTTGACACAAAGTCACAGTCAACCAAATATTGACTACATTGACTAAATAATATCTGTATAAATTCAATACGACACACGACGTCTGCTTTCAGTTCGGGACAAACGACAGCTCAGTTTCCGACTCTCAGTATATTTTCGAGTCTGTACTTTTTCATTTCATTGAGTCTAGAAGTATGTACTCTGAGTTATGCTGAGCTCTTGGAACTTAGTCTACAAGCCTACCCAAAATCCCTAGCTCCACCAAAACAAAATTGCCCACAAGTCCCACTTAGAATCACTCTGTGCTCTGGAGACAGAGTTCGGGCCGAACTCTGCCTCCACACAGAGTTCGGGCCGAACTCTGTCCCCTAGAAATCAGGAACCCTAATTTTAGGGTTAGCTGGTTGCTAGCTGTCCAACGGCCAAATTTTTTGAATTCTCCTACCCGAATTCTGGCCGAATTCTGCCTCAAAAATCAGTATAAATAGGGCATGAATTCTCTCATTTTGAATCACTCAATCTTCTCTTCTCTTCTCTCCTACAAGCTCTATAAGCCATACCCTTCCCATCTACTAGCCACAAGCCTCCTAAGTCTCGAGTGCTCAGCATCTCTCAGTTAGGATTCTTGTGCAAGAGTGAAGAAATCGCTTGGACAATTCCAAGCAATCGCCACTGCGATTCTCTGTAAGAAGTTGACGTGCTCTTCTGAAGTAAAGGCACGGGTTGTAAGCTACTATTTCACAAATAGTGGATTTAATCCTGAGCTAGAGTTCTCAGGCCTGGACTAGTCCTCCACGAGGGAAACCAGGTTAAAATTGCTGTGTTTGCGTATGCTCTCTTGTCTTTCATTTACATTCCGTATTTTACTCTGATTATTTATTGTTCGTGAAAGAGTAATTTTTTAATTGGTCATTATTTATATATATACTCTATTCACCCCCCTCTAGAGTTGCCAAACTGTTCTTCAATTGGTATCAGAGCTCTGTTCTCTTTATAAGGACTAACATCCTAAGAGCTGATCCATGGCAACCACACAATCCTTGATCTCCAATCATGGTGAAGGTCAGTCCACTCATAGGCCTCCCCTATTTGATGGGACTAACTACACATATTGGAAAACAAGGATGAGTTTTTATCTGAAGTCTCTAGACTTTGACCTGTGGACTGTCGTAACTGACGGTTACAAAAAGCCCGCCAGAATAGTTGTCGATGGTGACCTCATTGAGAAACCACACGACAAATATTCTGTCGAGGAGAAGAAACAGGCAAGTCTAGATGCTAGGGCTATTAATGCTTTATTCTGTGCTATAGACAGGAACGAGTTTAACAGGGTCTCTACATGCACCACTGCTCATGAAGTATGGAGACTTCTGGAAGTGACGCATGAAGGAACCACTCAAGTCAAGGAATCAAAGATAAGCCGTCTCACTCAAGAGTACGAAGCCTTCAAGATGAAGCCAAATGAGACGATCACTCAAATGTTTACAAGATTCCTCGACATCATCAACCCGTTATCCTCGCTTGGTAAGCAGTACTCAAACCATGAGAAGATCCGCAAGCTACTCAGAGGGCTACCAAAGATTTGGAACCCTAAGGTGACAGCCATCATAGAAGGAAATGATCTCACAAGTATGTCTATGGAGACTTTGATGGGCAAGCTCATGACTCACGAGCTTGACCTCAAGGACTTCGAAGAGCCTGCTCCGAAGACCAGGGAGATCGCACTCAAAGTTCATCGACGAAAGGTTGATCACGATGAGACTGAAGACGATATCTCAGATGATGAAGACCAAGCTCTCATGGTACGTAACTTCAAGAAATTTCTTCGCTTCAATCAAAGAAAGAAGGAACCACAAGAAGACGATGAAGAAGAGCCAACCTGCTATGGTTGCAAAAAGACTGGACACATCAGAAGAGACTGTCCGCTCTTAAAGAAAAGCAACCGGTATGAAAAGCCCTACAAGAAGAACTCATCAAAAAGGTATGCCAACACAAGCATTTGGCATGAAAGCGAAGCAAGTGACTCCGAGGAAGAAAATAACTCTCCTCAAGACAAAGCAAATGTGTGCCTCATGGCAAATTCCACCAAGGTATCAAACGAAACTTTTGATGACTTCTCTTTTGATGAACTTGGCGATGCTTTCACCGATTTACTTGATGATCACAAAAAGGTTATCGGTAAATACAAGCATGCCAAGGACAATATCAAAAGTCTAGAAGATGAGATACAAAGAATTTCTTTACTTCTTGATAATGTTAGAAACACATCATCCACAAATGACACTGATGAAGTATCCAAGCTTAAATTAAGCTTACATGATGCTGAAGCACGCATTGAGCAACAAACTCAAGAAATCACTACTCTCAACACGTTGCTTGCTGAAGAAAAGAGTAGACACAAGATTTCCATGACTAAGATTTATGGCTTAAATATCAAGATTGATGAACTGCAAGCTATGTCTAAAAGATTAGAAACCAAATTGGGTAAACAGGTTGTTCAACCTCAAACCCAATCACATGGGCACAACACCACTCATACTAGTCAACCACGTCATTCTCATGCAGCACATAACCATGCATTTATATACACAAACTTTCACAAACCACGTGCACGTAAGAATATTCCTCATACTCATTATACTGCACAAAGACACAACCAATATCACTCTACACATAGACAAAGTCATCATACCATATCACATCAACATGTCATGCCACGTAGACAAAATCATCATATTATGCCACATAAGCAAAATCATCATATCATGCCACAGCATCACACTATGCCATATAGACAATCTCAGCATGCCACTCCTCACAGTCAATATCATCATACTATGCCACACAGACATCATCATCATGCCACTCACTCTATGCATAGTCCTCATTACCATGCTAACTCTCCATATCATCCTCATCCTGTTGCTTATAGATATCATTCTCATACTCCCAGTATAAATAAAAATGCTATCTGTACTTACTGTGGTATACATGGACACATCTCACCACAGTGTAGAGTTAGAAGATTGGTAGACAAGAATATATATGCTTGGTTTCCAAAAACTAACTTTTCAGGACCCTCAAGAAAATGGGTACCAAAGGTCACATCTACTCTTGATGTAGGTGGACCTTCCCTCCTCAACTGAGAGTAAGTGGATTCTCGATAGTGGATGCTCGCGACATATGACGGGAGACGCAAATCTTTTTGCATCACTATCGATGAAAAGAGAAGGATACGTATCCTTCGGTAACAATCTCAAAGGGCACATAATAGGTAACGGTATCATTGGTCATCCTCCTTCTCCTGTTATAAAGGATGTCTGCCTAGTGACCGAGTTAAAGCATAACCTGCTCAGCATTAGCCATCTTGCTGATCATGGATATGATATTAACTTTGGACAAAACTGTTGCTATATCTATGATAGGTCAACAGGAGACATTGCTTTTGAAGGGAAAAGAGAGGACAATATCTATATTTTCTATCTCTCTATAAATACTAACCATGCAGGTAGATGTTTATATGCCCACAAAGACGAACGACTACTTTGGCACCAGCGTCTCGGTCATGCCAACATGGATGCTATATCCAGGCTTTCTACCAAGAAGCTAGTGAGAGGATTGCCTGACATCACATTCAAAAAGGACACGGTATGTGCCGAATGTGAACTAAACAAGGCAACTAAATCCTCATTTCATTCTATCAACTCTGTAAGTACTACTAGACCCTTGCAATTACTTTATATGGATTTATTTGGTCCTAGTAGAATAGCTAGCCTTGGTGGCAAACTTTATGCTTTTGTTATTGTTGATGATTTTTCGAGATTTACTTGGGTTTTCTTTCTCGCTAATAAGAGCGACGCTATCTCTGTTTTCAAAGTTTTTGTAAATAAAGTTCAAAACGAAAAAGGCTACATGATTACTTGAATCCGAAGTGATCATGGAGGCGAATTCGTAAATTCAGATTTTGAAAGTTTTTGTAATGCAAATGGTTTTGATCATGAATTTTCTTGTCCTAGAACTCCTCAACAAAATGGTGTTGTGGAGCGGAAGAATAGGACTCTTGGCGATATGGCTAGAGTCATGTTGAATAAATTTTCTCTTCCGAAATATTTTTGGGCAGAGGCTGTAAGTACAGCATGCCACATTTTGAATAGGGTGCTTATTCGTCCCATTTCGAAGAAAACACCTTATGAGCTTTGGTTTGGGAGAACCCCAAATGTTTCTTATTTTAGAGTTTTTGGCTGCAGATGTTTTATCCTTAACACCAAAGACAACTTAGGCAAATTTGATGCCAAAGCTGACGATGGTATCTTTCTTGGTTATGCCGCCAAGAGTAAGGGATATAGAGTTTTCAATAAACGCTCACTTATTGTGGAAGAGTCAACAAATGTGACTTTTGATGAAGACAACAGTACAACAAATACTCTTAATGATGACATTGAGCCATCAACTTCTACTCCAATGAATACTTCAACCGAAACTAATTCTCTGGAGGGTTTGCCTAAGAAATTCTCTTTCAAACCTTCTCATCCAGAAAATTTAGTCATAGGTGAAGTTTCATGTGGAGTTACTACTAGATCATCATTAAGAGACTCTGTTGCTAGCACTGCCTTCATTTCACAAGTAGAGCCTAAAAACATTTCTGAAGCTTTTACTGATGAATTTTGGATCTCTGCTATGCAAGAAGAACTCAACCAATTTGAGAGAAGCCAAGTATGGGAACTAGTTCCTAAACCGGCTAATCAATCAATAATTGGTACCAAATGGGTGTTTAGAAACAAAGTAAGTGAAGATGGTTCAGTCACACGTAACAAAGCTCGTCTAGTAGCTCAAGGATACAACCAAGAGGAAGGTATCGACTACGATGAGACATATGCTCCTGTTGCTAGACTAGAATCCATTCGGATGCTTTGTGCTTTTGCCAATCATCAGAACTTTAAATTATTTCAAATGGATGTTAAAAGTGCTTTCTTGAATGGCTTTATTAAGGAGGAAGTTTATGTCAAACAACCCCCTGGCTTTGAAAATCACAAATTTCCCGACCACGTGTTCAAGCTAAAGAAAGCGCTTTATGGCCTTAAACAAGCCCCCAGAGCTTGGTATGAAAGGCTAAGCAGCTTCTTGCTTGAGAAAGGTTTTTCTAAAGGGAAAATTGACACTACACTGTTTACCAAATCTTTCAAAGACACCATTCTATTAATTCAGATTTATGTTGATGATATTATTTTTGGGTCTACTGATGAAACTCTTTGTCAAGAATTTGCCAAGTGTATATTGAGATGAGCATGATGGGAGAGCTCAACTACTTTTTTGGTCTGCAAGTAAAACAACTGGCTAATGGAACTTTCATCTGCCAATCAAAGTACACCAAGGACATGCTGAAGAAGTTCGATCTTGACAACATCAAACCAATCAGCATGCCAATGGCCACTTCAACCAAACTCGAACCAGATGAGAGCGGCAAACCTGTTGATCAACGTAAGTATCGAGGTATGATAGGCAGCTTACTTTATTTAACTGCTAGTCGTCCCGATATCATGTTCAGTGTTTGCCTATGTGCTAGATATCAAGCTAATCCTAAGGAATCACACATGACCGCAGTTAAGCGTATCTTTAGATACCTTAAGGGTACGGTTACGGTAGGCCTATGGTATCCCAAGTCAACATCATTTGATCTTATTGGTTACTCTGATGCTGACTTCGCTGGATGCAAGGTCGACCGTAAAAGTACGAGCGGCACGTGTCATTTATTAGGAAAAGCTTTAGTCTCCTGGTTTAGCAAGAAACAGAACTCTGTTGCACTATCCACAACAGAAGCTGAATATATAGCAGCTGGACGTTGTTGTGCACAAATTCTGTGGATGAAGCAAACCTTGGAAGACTATAAGTTATCCTTCATGCATATTCCTATATTCTGTGACAATACTAGTGCCATCAATTTGACTAAGAACCCTGTATGCCACTCACGCACTAAACACATTGAGATCAGACACCACTTTTTGCGTGATCATCAGCAAAATGGCACGATTAACTTAGAATTTATTGACACTGATCATCAGCTGGCAGATTCCTTTACTAAGCCACTATCCGAAGAGCGTTTCAATTTTCTTTGTCGTGAACTTGGAATCTTAGATGAAGCAGTCATAAATTGAAACTCACCTGCGTAAATATTGAGTATATTGTGATTCTTTTACGAAGAATTTGGTATGGGTACAAGCCGAAAGGGTCCTTCTGACAACAAGGCGTAAAAGCCTAAGCGACACGGTGCACTAGTCCTCAGGACTACCGCTAGCTGGGATCCGGCCCCTGCAGCTAACCCATGGCAAATTTGGACTATTGAACCACAATATATATCCTTATTTATTATATGGCTCGTTTCGATTTAATATTGTCTAATTGATATTTTCTAAAAAGTTCATTCTGTTTTCTGTGTACCTCTCCTTCTCTATCTATTCTATTCTCTTTGGTGTCCTCAACTTTCTTTTGTTTAACTCTTAAATTTTTTTTCTTTGTTATCATTTCTTGTTATTCTTCAACTTTTGTTTTCATTTTAGCCTTTGTTCTGTTCTGGACCAATGATCCAGAACTCGGGCCGAACTCTGCTCCTATCCGAGTTCGGGCCGAGTTCGGTCCCTTGGTTCCAGGGTCGGGATCTGGCTCTGCCGTTGGATCAATTCTAATCCTATGGTCAATATTTCACCCGACCAAAGACCAAGCCCTACTTTATTTCGGGATTCCCTCTCTTTCCTCCCATAATTCCTTCTTCTCCACCTATTCCATCTTCTTCCTTCAAAACCCTAACCCTAGTTCTTGAGATAGAGGGCTCTATTTCTTCTCAAACTCAAGGGAAAAGGGTTTTTTCAACGTTCTCTTCAACTGTTTGACATTATCTTCAGGTATAACTCTCATTTTCTCTCCTTTTCAAGTTATCAAATTTCTTGCAAATGGCTCCACGCTTGCCCAATCGTGGGAAGAGGATCCGAACCGAGGGTGCTTCCTCTTCGAATCCTCCTCCTCCGATTGAACAAGTAGATGAACAACATCCCCTCAATCCGTTGTTCAATCCACCATGTCCCGATGACCCTAACACTTATGACGACCGTCTTTTTGTGTCGCTAGAAGCCTCAAATGAATGGTTTAGCGATTTTAGAACTCGTCCGGTGTTTGGGGGTCATCCCATAAACTTCACCATATTTTCTCAATATGAGTCTTTATTCCGTGATCTTTGTTTGGATGCTTTAGTTGCTTCAAATTTTGTCATCTATCGTAGTGCAATCCAAATGTTTTATTGCAATTTAACTTTTGATGCAACCCACATCTATTCCCGGGTTGCCGGTATTGACATCGCCTTCAATGATTCGGAGTTGGGGGAGTTTCTTGAACTTATTAATCTTGATGCTTGGGATAAACTTGTGGAAGCACGCCAATTCCAATTTGTTGGCGATACTTCTCTTGAAGGATTCAAGGAGGAACTATGTGCTCCTAACATAAGTCCTCGCAAGCTTATGGCTAAGCATCTCAATCCCTACTTCTATGAACTTCATCGCATGATTTTTAACACCATCTTACCCAAGGCTGGATCAACTGATAAAGTTACATACTTTGAGATCTCAGCCTTATATCATCTCCATTATCGTATTCCATTCAATCTTCCTAGGACAATGATGGATTGGATGATAAATTGTAGGAAGAAACCAAGGGCGTTAGTTTATCCTTTATATCTTCCTATGGTTTTTCGTGCATTTATCATTCCTCTTCATGACTGTCCATTCTTGCCCGCTCCTGCCTTCTTGTCCAAGGCACGCCGTACTCAGGCAGTTGTCGCCTCTCCTGAGGCATCTGAGCATTCTGAGGATGAGGAGCCTGACGCCCCTCCTCTTGGTCAGGATGCACCTCCTCCTCCTGCCACTCTTGAGTCTCTTCAGACTATGCTTCGCGATCGCTTTGCTATTGAGGATGATCGCTAGACGCAGCAGGATTACCGTACCACCTTGCAGATCAGTGCCCTTGGGAACTCTCTGCATGATATGCGGTATTCGCTTGCTCGTCATCCTGATCTGCATGTGCCTATTGAGCGGGATCCAGATCGAGCGGGTCATCGTATAGACGATCCGTGGGTCATGAGGTATATGGATCCGGATGATGCTTTCGTGGACCCTCGTCGCTCTTTCCCTGGTCCTTCAGATGTTCCAGGACCTTCTAGTGCTCCGTGATGGAGACTGGCTTGTTATGCTGCTGCCACTGCTGATGGTCTTAGTTGCTTTATGTTTTTAGTTATTTAGTTATGGATTTATGTACTGGATTTTTATCTTAGAACCCTGATGATGTGTTTGACATTCTTATTGGTGGATATCATTTTATGCTATTTCTCGTAGTTTCTTTTATGCCAATGCACTCTCTTGTCTAGTATTATATTTTTTTTCTCTTGGTGTGGTTGCATTACTATTCATTGCTTATTTATATTGCTAACTGCCAAAAAGGGGGAGAAACATATGTATATTTCTGTGCTGGCTTGTTTTGGGAAACTTTTACAGGTTCTATGCAGGTTCTATGCATTCATCTGTGTATATCTGTGCTCGTTCTGGGAATATGTTATCTATCAGGTTACAGGGTATATGCACTGTTTACGGGGGAGAGCTACTACTTCTAGCTCGGAACCGTTCACTGATTACGGGGGAGCTATCCGATTCTAGCTCTGCATCAGTTATGGGGGAGCTTGTTGTAATCAACTGTGTCAAGGTATGAATATTGAAATATACATATATTATTTTATCAATTATCAATATGGGGGAGATTGTTGACACAAAGTCACAGTCAACCAAATATTGACTACATTGACTAAATAATATCTGTATAAATTCAATACGACACACGACGTCTGCTTTCAGTTCGGGACAAACGACAGCTCAGTTTCCGACTCTCAGTATATTTTCGAGTCTGTACTTTTTCATTTCATTGAGTCTAGAAGTATGTACTCTGAGTTATGCTGAGCTCTTGGAACTTAGTCTACAAGCCTACCCAAAATCCCAAGCTCCACCAAAACAAAATTGCCCACAAGTCCCACTTAGAATCACTCTGTGCTCTGGAGACAGAGTTCGGGCCGAACTCTGCCTCCACACAGAGTTCGGGCCGAACTCTGTCCCCTAGAAATCAGGAACCCTAATTTTAGGGTTAGCTGGTTGCTAGCTGTCCAACGGCCAAATTTTTTGAATTCTCCTACCCGAATTCTGGCCGAATTCTGCCTCAAAAATCAGTATAAATAGGGCATGAATTCTCTCATTTTGAATCACTCAATCTTCTCTTCTCTTCTCTCCTACAAGCTCTATAAGCCATACCCTTCCCATCTACTAGCCACAAGCCTCCTAAGTCTCGAGTGCTCAGCATCTCTCAGTTAGGATTCTTGTGCAAGAGTGAAGAAATCGCTTGGACAATTCCAAGCAATCGCCACTGCGATTCTCTGTAAGAAGTTGACGTGCTCTTCTGAAGTAAAGGCACGGGTTGTAAGCTACTATTTCACAAATAGTGGATTTAATCCTGAGCTAGAGTTCTCAGGCCTGGACTAGTCCTCCACGAGGGAAACCAGGTTAAAATTGCTGTGTTTGCGTATGCTCTCTTGTCTTTCATTTATATTCCGCATTTTACTCTGATTATTCATTGTTCGTGAAAGAGTAATTTTTTAATTGGTCATTATTTATATATATACTCTATTCACCCCCCCTCTAGAGTTGCCAAACTGTTCTTCACATTCTTCCAAGACTAGGTCCCCACATTAATATTTTTTGGGTCTTGTTTATCGACTTTTTCTTCTTCAATTTCTGAAACATAGTGTTAATCTTGATCTACATTTTTATTTCTACAATTATTTAAAAAAATTAACTTTTTTTTTCTATTGTAAGATCTTATCTTCTACAATAATATTTTGTTGTTGTAAGATTGGATCACTATCTTTTCGCCAATTCCTACAATTTTTTTAAATCATATAAAATAACAATATTTGCCGTCATTCAAATTTTTTTTGCTGACATCCGAAAAATATTTTTCCAATATTATGTCCCCACATTAATATTGCTCCGGTCTTGTTTATCTATTTTTTAGGGAAATTTATGAAATGTCCAAAAAACAGAAAAATTTTATAAAAAATCCACCGCGCAATAACATTTCATCTCGTGGCCAGAATTAGCAAAAAATATATAAAGAGGGTTCCGAATGACCTTTTTGTCATTCCTTCTAATTTATTGAAAACACCCACGAAACTACTCTTAAAAAATATTTCAATAATTCATCTTCTTCCATACGCTGCTCACTTTCGAATTTAGGTTTTCTCTTCAAAAATCTTCAAAAACTCGTCGAAAAATTTCGGAAAGACCGAGACAAACGGCAAAAGTGCTAAAATGGAGGTCCAAACATCATTTCTTTGCGATTCTAAAATTTCAAAAGGCCAACAAACGATGAAGTGGTTTATCTCAGGCTCCTCGAAGATACGCTCATTTTGCGACAAACCGGACCTCGTTTCGACCTCCCAGTCAAAAGTTATGGTCCCTAAAGTTTCAACTGACCATAAAATGCAGGAGAATGGCCATTCTCCGTGTTATGTTAATTTCGCATGAGGGTGGCCATTCTCCGTGTTAGTAACACGGAGAATGACCATTCTTCGTGTTAGTAACACGGAGAATGGCATTCTCCGTCTTAATTTACACGGAGAATGGCCATTCTCCGTATAATTTAGCACGGAGAATGGTCATTCCAGTGTTAAAATGCAGGAAAATTGCATTCTCCGTGTTTTGGCATTCTCTGTGTTAATTTACACGAAGAATGCCATTCTTAGTGTTAAAACGTAGGAGAATGACCATTCTCCGTGTAATTTAGTACGGAGAATGGCATTCTCCGTGCTAAATTACACGGAGAATGGAGAATGGCATTCTCCGTGCTAAAATACACGGAGAATGGCATTCTCCGTGCTAAAATACACGGAGAATGGCCATTCTCCGTGCTAAATTACATGGAGAATGGTCATTCAAATGTTAAAACATAGGAGAATGGCCATTCTTCGTGTTAGAAACACGGAGAATGATATTCTTCTTGTTACACGGAGAATGGCCATTCTCCGTGCTAAATTACACGGAGAATGGTCATTCAAATATTAAAACATAGGAGAATGGCCATTCTTCGTGTTAGTAACACGGAGAATTACATTCTCCTTGTTAAAATGCAGGAGAATGACTATTCTTCGTGTTATATCGACGGAGAACAGTTGACGGAAACCTAATTTTTTATTTTTTGTTTTGTGGAAAGAAATTTGACATGAATAAAGATTCAAGAGTTTTCGTTCTTCTTTCAAAACGATGCTAATGTAGAACCCTAGAGGAGGGGTGAACAAGAAATAAAATAATTTAAACACAAGAATCTATATTCTTCAATTAAAAGAGAGAGAGAGAGAGAGAGAGTAAGAAAATAAAAAACGCGATGTATCCTGGTATCCTCCCTAGAGGCAATCCAGTCCCGGAACTCTCTCCGGCTTAAATCCACTATTTAGTAAAATAGTACACACGAGTTTGGATCCGAAGAACTCACCAACTTCAACACGAGTTTGGATCTGAAGAACTCGTCAACTTCTTATACACGAGTTTTCTTGCGAAGGCTCACCAACTTCAAAAGAAAAGGAAGAGAACTGTTGATCTTCTAACACTTGAAGATCGAAAGTACAACTCTTGAATACTCTAGCACGTTGGAAATGGATGACAATTAAAGCTTGTGTAGAGAGTAATGGTGGAGCTCTTGGTTGTTGGAAAATTTATGGCTAAAGTGGATGAGCCTTCAAGAGAGAGAAGGCATCCATTTATAAAGAAACCAAGAGTAGGTAGCATTTAATGCTCCAGGATATAGCCCAGACAGCATACCGTCGGTATGGATCGGCATGCCGTCGGTATGCCGTTCTGAACAGTAACGGTAATAATTATATCCGTTGGGGAGCATTTAATGCTAGCAATTAATGCTGCTATCGTCCATTCAAAAATCAAATTACATGAACCGGTATACCGTTGGTATGTCGCGGTATGCCGTCGGTTTATAACGATATTCGTCACAGAATATTTTGTGGCTACAAAACGGTATACCGTCGGTATGCGTAGTATACGTCGGTATGCCGATGTTTTGTCACAGAACGTTTTTATGGCTCATAAAACGGTTATACCGTCGGTATGCCGTAGTATACCGTCAGTTATTCCGATATTTTTTACAGAAGTTTTTGTGGCAAGCAAAACGGTTATACCGTCGGTATGCCGACATTTATCACAGAATATTTTGTGGCCAATAAAATGGCATACCGTCGGTATGTCGTAGTATACCGTCGGTATGCCGTTCTTTAAGATATTGATTTTTGACTGAAAAAATAGAAAACTTTTAGTTTTGTCATCCAACCTTAAGTGTTTGCAGAAAGACCTAGACCTTGTACAGACTCGAAATCTTGAAGTATTGAGAGCTGTCTTTTAAGGATCGCCGGACTTTTCTTCAGTCTTCAAGGCTTTGATGACTTGTCTTGAATGGACAGACTTTATGTAGTAGAGCTTCTGAAATAATATTAATCTGAAAACAGAGAAAATTAGACTACGAAGATGCTGTTAATGTTATCAAAATAAACTGTGCCAACAATCTCCCCTATTTTGATAATTGACAAAACAGAGAGATAGCATTTTCAGGGCGTGACTCCCCCATAGCTAGACAACCCCTCAATACGTTTTCTTCCCCTTTGTCATTTGGTCAAAGATAGGAAATAAAAACAAATATTGCAATGAATATGGAAAACAGTATGATAGACAAAAGCATGCATATATAAGAATTAGAAAATTTGGTACATGCTTGACACGACATAAGACACTACATAAGACACGATAAAACTCTCCTCCATGAGAGTTAGCAAGACAAGATGAAAACATATAGCTGGTCCTCGTAGGACAACATACAACAAACCAACAAACTACTGGTCCCCGAAGGACCTCAAAGGACACATATACTATAATGACAACCATTTATTTCACTACCATCAACAACCAGAGGCCGCAAACTACTCATCCGCCGTATCATCATCGTTCCCACCCTGAACACGGTAAAATGCACCGAAAGGATCCACGCCGTCCGGGTACATGAAGTCGTAGGCGTTGGGGTCAGAGAAGCGGGAGCCTTGGTACATGGGATCATGAAGGTTGAGATCCGGATAGGCATTCCGGTCTTGGAGAGTGCGCTGAATGAAATAGGCCTGGTCATGGAAGCGGCTCTGGATAAGGGTCCCAAGGCCGCGAGTGTTGGTCCGCATCTGCTCCTCCGCTTGAGCCATACACATGTCAAAATACTGCTGGGTCAGCGGCATGAAATGCCCGGATGCAGGAGGAGTAGAAGAGGGTACGGCAGGAGCAGTAGCCGACGGTTCTTGGGAGGAGGAAGCACGAGACGCGGAGGCACCAAGGATGGAACGAGAGACAGCAAGGTAAGATGGAACGCCGTCCGACTGGCAGAGGGAGAGATCCACGTTCTTTGCTTCAAGGATTAGAGTGATGAAAGCACCATAGTAGAGAGACTGCTTCTCCGCGGGCAGGACACCGAAAAAGGCATTGAGAAGAGTCTTGGGAAAGGGCCAAGTCTTCTTAGAATAGAGATAGTACATGCATACGAGTGCATCATTGGTGATCGCATCGTAGTTGCCGCCCTTGGAGTAGATGGTATGGCAGACGATCCTATGGAGCTCATAGTAGAACGACTCCAACCGCGAGAAAAGGGCCGAAATGGCTGAAGGATTGGGTCCCTTGCAAAAGATGGCGCATAACTCATCAAAAGAGACCTCGGCAGAAGGATAGAGAGCAACCAAGGCCGGCAGAGCATCTCCTTTGTCAGGGACTTCAAGAATATCGGCAATATCTCGAGCCGTCAGACAGAAGTGGCGATCGTTCACCATGGTCTCAATGGCGTTGTTCTTGATGTCTGGAAGAAGATTGCAGTAGAACATGTACACAGTCGTGGGGTAGACGGGCACCTGACGCCGAAGAAGAGAGGAGAGACCGGCCGACTCAAAGAGGGAGAGATGGCCGGGAAACACATTCCAGTTGTTGGCACGGCCCTTGTGGACATTATGGTTCACAAAATGCTGGAACAACGCGTCGGCAGCCAAGACGGAGGTAAAGATTTTCTGATCATAGCCATGGAGGAAAGGCACGGGAGTGAATGGATTGGCAGTGGTGGAGCAGGAGCGAGGACGCTTGTAGGTTGCCATGGGAGGATGGAGAGTATTGAAGTAGAAAATATGAAGAGTAAAGAGGAGGTAGAAGAAGATGGTGGAGTTTATAAAGGAAGTGGGAAGATGAGAAGGTTTTGGAGGAGGAGTGATGGAGGAGTAAATGGGGGAAGTTTTTGAAAAAGTAATGATGAGGGTGGTTAATGAGAGTAGTGGAAGGGGTAGGATGTGATGGGAGGTTATGGGGAAGAGGAGAGGATTAGATGGGTAGTTAATGAGATAGAGGGTGATTGGATAGGTAGTTAATGAGGAAAGAGGGAAAGAAAGGAGTTGAAGAGATATGGGGCCCGATGCAGATGTGACAGTTGCTGTCCACCTCAAAACGGCATACCGTCGGTATACCGACATATGCCGACGGTATACCGATTTTTGGCACAGAACATAATTCTGAACCAAAATCGGCATACCGTCGTATACCGTCGGTGTGCCGTTGGAGATAAGCTAAGTGTCAAATAAATAATGCCCAATTCATGGCAAAGAAAAACGAAACGATCCTCAGGGAGTGGTTTGGTGAAAATATCGGAAACTGATAAGTAGTGTCAATAAAATCAAGACGGATATCTCCCTTTTGTTGATGGTCACGAAAAAAATGGTGTCTAATCTCAATGTGCTTCTTACGGGAGTGACAAATCGAGTTTTTTGTGAGATTTATCGAACTAGTGTTATCATATTTAATAGAGGTACAAGTGTTAGAAATGTCATAGTCTACAAGTGTTTGTGACATCCAAAGAATTTGTGCACATCAGCATCCGGCCGCAATGTACGTACTCGGCCTCAGTGGTTGAAAGAGAAACAAAGTTTTGTTTCTTACTAAACCGCGATACCAAGGATTTCCCAAGGAATTGACATATGCCGCTAGTGCTTTTTCGGTCAATTTTGCATCCGATAAAATCTGCATCCGAGAAGTCGTGAAGCTCAAAGGATGAAGATTTCGGATACCAAAGGCCTATATTAATGGTACCTTTGAGATATCGAAAAATACACTTTACGGCACATAAGTGCGATTCCTTTGGATTTGCTTGGTATCGTGCACAAAGACATAAACTAAACATGATATCAGGTCGGCTAGCAGTTAGATAAATTAAGCTACCGATCATACCTCGATACTTACGGATGTCAACCGAAGTGTCATCTCATCATTGTCAAGCTTTGTCGTTGTTACTATAGGAGTCCTCATTGATTTGGATGAGTCAAGTTCGAAACGCTTGAGGAGATGCTTTTTATATTTTGCTTGATTGATGAAGGTTCTTTGTGTGATTTGCAAGCCCAAAAAGAATGATAGTTCGCCCATCATGCTCATTTCAAATTCATCCTGTATTACTTTAGCAAATTCTACACAAAGTGCATTGTTAGTGGAACCAAAAATAATGTCATCGACGTAACTAATAAAGAGTGCCATTAAGGGATTTGATAAAAAGTGTCGTGTCGACTTTGTCTTTAGAAAAATTATGTGAAATAAGAAAGGAACTAAGGCGCTCATACCAAGCACGAGGAGCTTGTTTGAGGCCATAAAGGACATTGTGTAGTTTGAAAACGTGATGAGAAAATTAAAAATCTTTAAAGCCAGAAGGTTGTTTAACATAAACTTCCTCTTTAATAATACCATTTAGAAAAGTACTTTTAACATCCATTTGAAAGAGTATGAAATCATTAAAGCAAGTAAAAGCACATAGCATAAGAATGGATTCAAGACGAGCAACCGGAGCATAGGTTTTATCGTAGTCAATGCCTTCCTCTTGGTTATAGCCTTGAGCAACCAATCGGACTTTGTTACGAGTCACTAACCCATCTTCATTAAGTTTATTTTGAAACACCCATTTAGTTCCAATAATGGGGTGGTAGTTAGGTTTAGGACAAGTTCCCAAACCTTGTTTCGTTCAAATTGATTTAGCTCTTCTTGTATCGCTATCATCCAAAATTCATCATGAAAAGCATTATTAATATTTTTTGGCTTTATTTGAGAAATAAAAGCCACGTTTGCACAAAGATCACGAGTGGAGGATCTGGTACTAACACAAAAGAAGGATCCCCAATGATAAGCTCCTTAGGATGATTAGGGACAAATCTCCATTCCTTTGGGAGATCCTCTTGAGGAGGCTTGAGTGGTGGAGAGTCTTTTGTTGGAGGGGTCACAATTTCATTGTTAGATGAAGAGGGACGAGGATCTCCAATAGAAGAGTTCTCCAAACCAAACGAGATATCATAAACATCATCGGATGAGGAGGATGTAGAAGAGTTAATTTTATCAAAAGAGACATTAATTGACTCTTCGACAACAAGACTTCTTTTATTAAAGACACGAAAACCTTTGCTATGTATTGAGTAGCCAAGAAAAATACCTTCATAAGCATTTTCTTCAAACTTGCCTAGGTTGTCCTTGGAATTCAAAATAAAACATTTGCATCCAAAAACTTTAAAATACTCAATAGAGGGAATTTATCAAACCAAAGCTCATAAGGAGTCTTTTTAGAAATAGGTCTAATCAAGACCCACTACAACAAAAATACCTTTTAATGACGGCTAAAAAGCGTCATTAATTGCAAACCATGACACTTTTTTTCTCAGTCCAAGCGTTATGAAATCGGGTGTTATAAATATTTTTAAAAGCGTTATAGATAATTCATCCAAAATCGTCAATAATAGGTTGAATTTCTGCTATGTTTCATTTTCAAAGCGTTATGGATAGTTATGAAAAACCGCTGTATATGGTCGTTTTATCACATTTATAACGCTCTATACTGGATGACATTCCAGACGCCCAATTCAATTCGAAAACAACCACTTTGAACCATATTCACAACAAAGCATTGAAATGTAATATAAAGTACCATTCTCCATTTCATTGTCTCAAAATAGAGTATTTTAGCTACCATTCTACATTTTTCCATTTCATTATATACATCTTCTCAAAATATATAGAGTATCCAATATAGAGTACACTTTAGCTACATCAAAACTATCGACATCAAAAATCTCACAGATACTGTAGTGAAGAAGCACACTTATAACGCTTCAACTTGGTCACATGAAGACTGTCCATAGTACATGTACGTATAGCAAAACCCTGAAAAAGAAAGCAAAACCCTCACTTTTAGAGTCTGTCAATTTTAGAGTCTGTGATTTATATCGAAAAGAGTGTATCAGAGTACTCTAATAAAAACCGAAACCGACAAATAAAGTAAAACATCTAGGCATGGCATAGTGGACGTAGTCCCAAAATCAACAATGCAGGCATGCTAATGGAGATGTCATTCCTGAAATAGAAATACTCCCAACTAATATATACCCGCATGTGATTTATATCGAAAAGTTCCCAACAAAAACACCCACAGTACCAAGTTAAACCCATCATGTATAATAGATACCCAACCAAGAATTTTAATCCAAAAAGCAAAACATTTCCTACAGTAAAGAAATCTTTCCCAACCCAACATGTATAATAGGGAAAACCAAAACCAACATCCCACAACAAGTATAGGAAGGAGAACCCAAGCAACAATTTATACAAGAAATCCAAACCAACAATGCATGCATCACAAATAATTCCAACATCATCTAGGTAACCCAAAACCGAAAATGATCCAATAGCAAGTAAAGAACCGAACATGATCTAAAGATCATTCCCGCTTCACAAACAAAGACAATCGTAGGATCGTCAAGCCAAAATCGAACCCAACACGTATCAGTCGATCGAAACCCTTTTTATGTAGGGATCGAGATCTAACAACATCATCGACAAACAAAATAAACCCAAAAGCTGAAATCAATCAAGAGTTTAGAATTTATACCCCAGAATTTGGTGTCGGAATCCGAAGGGAGCCTTCGGACTCGACTCGCAGGCACGCACAGCACCTCGCCGGGTTGCGGCTACAACTGTGGAGAGGCTACATCATCGACACGAAGGTATCCTCACATCCGTGTCCAGTATCGACTCGTACAAACACGAGCGTATCTGTACCTAGAATGAACAACCCAACAGTACCAACATACAAACTACGACCAACGACAAGAAACGAATTGAGATTTATAAGATGTCTCAGATAAGGATCAATCATCATCTGTTGTACTAGCGTGCCATAACACGTATAGGACACGTCCTGACACGAAGCCAGTGTATCCGATACGATCTGCAACGCTTTGGTTCATTTGGTCGAACGATCATCACCAAAAGTATCAGAGTACTCTAATAAAAACCGAAACCGACAAATAAAGTAAAACATCCAGGCATGGCATAGTGAACGTAGTCCCAAAATCAACGACACAGACATGCTAATGGAGATGTCAATCCCGAAATAGAAATACTCCCAACTAATATATACCCGCATGTGATTTATATCGAAAAGCTCCCAACAAAAACACCCACAGTACTAAGTTAAACCCATAATGCATAATAGATACCAAACCAACAATTTTAATCCAAATAGCAAAACATCTCCTACAGCAAAGAAATCTTTCCCAACCCAACATGTATAATAAGGAAAACCTAAACCAACATCCCACAGCAAGTATAGGAAGGAGAACCCAAGCAACAATTTATACAAGAAACCCAAACCAACAATACATGCATCACAAATAATTCCAACAGCAGCTAGGTAACCCGAAACCAAAAATGATCCAACAGCAAATAAAGAACCGAACATGATCTAAAGATCATTCGCGCTTCACATACAAAGCAATCGTAGGATCGTCAAGCCAAAATCGAACCCAACACGTATCAGTCGATCGAAACCCTTTTTATGTAGGGATCGAGATCCAACAACATCATCGACAAACAAAATAAACCCAGAAACTGAAATCAATCAAGAGTTTAGAATTTATACCCCAAAATTTAGTGTCAGAATCAGAAGAAAGGCTTCGGACTCGGCTTGCAGGCATGTACAGCACCTCGTCGGGTCGCGGCTGCAACTGTGGAGAGGCTACATCATCGACACGAAGGTATCCTCACATCCGTGTCCAGTATCGACTCGTACAAACACGAGCGTATCTTTACCGAGAATGAACAACCCAATAGTACCAACATACAAACTACGACCAACGATAAGAAATGAAATAAGATATATAAGATGTCTCAGATAAGGATCAATCATAATCTGTTGTACTAGCGTGCTATAACACGTATAGGACACGTTCCGACACGGAGCCAGTGTATCCGATGCGATCTGCAACGCTTTGGTTCATTTGGTCGAACGACCATCACCAAGAGTATCAGAGTACTCTAATAAAAACCAAAACCGACAAAAAGTAAAACATCCAGGCATGGCATAGTGGACGTAGTCCTAAAATCAACGACGCGTGCATGCTAATGGAGATGTCAATCCCGAAATAGAAATACTCCCAACTAATATATACCCGCATGTATTTATATCGAAAAGCTCCCAACAAAAATATCCACAGTACCAAGTTAAACCCATCATGCATAATAGATATCCAACCAACAATTTTAATCTAAATAGCAAAACATCTCCTACAACAAAGAAATCTTTCCTAATCCAACATGTATAATAAGGAAAACCTAAACTAACATCCCACAGCAAGTATAGGAAGGAGAACCCAAGCAATAATTTGTACAAGAAACCCAAACCAATAATACATGCATCACAAATAATTCCAACCGCAGCTAGGTAACCCGAAACCGAAAATGATCCAACAACAAGTAAAGAACCGAACATGATCTAAAGATCATTCGCACTTCACAAACAAAGACAATCGTAGGATCGTCAAGCCAAAATCGAACCCAACACGTATCAGTCGATCGAAACCCTTTTTATGTAGGGATCGAGATCCAACAACATCATCGCCAAACAAAATAAACCCAGAAACTGAAATCAATCAATAGTTTAAAATTTATACCCTAGAATTTAGTGTCAGAATCGAAAGGGAGGCTTCGAACTCGGCTCGCAGGCATGCACAGCACCTCGCTGGGTCACGGCTGTGACTATGGAGAAGCTTCGGACTCGGCTCCCCAAATGCAATTACACTCCCTTGAACAAGAACAAACAGAAAAAAAATCAAAGAACACAAGCATTTGGTACTTACAATTATTTCATCGAACATGAAGCGCACATAGAACAATTCTCAACAAAATCTTTGTTTAGGAAAAAAATCCAAATCAAAATCACTCACTTAATCAAGAGAAGTCAACGATGATGCAGCCCTTTTCGGATCATCGCCGACGTGGATGGAGACGTCGGAAAACCCTAAAAGAACCCTAATTTTGGAGAGATGGATGCATGTATGGTTGTCAAAAATTAGGAGATTTTACTAAAATCATATCGAGGCATAATTTAGGGCATAAAATAAGCAATAATCGAGATTTTAGGACAAACCGGTAGTGAAGGCTACGCCGGTGACAACCTTCCCTCTGCGGTGGAGTCTGTAACCGAGGAAGGCGAGAAACGGGATGAAGGAAGTTAGGGAGCGGGGAGCGGGCTGAGGGGAGTTGGGGAGCGGGGAGTGGGCTGAGGGGAGTTGGGGAGCGAGAGGAGAAAGGGAGGGTTTAGAATTTTTTTTAAGTGCAGGAGAATTACGGGGGAGTCGAGGTTTCGACTTAAATTTTCGTGCCTTTTTTATAACGCTCGTATCACTGGAGCACTATCAATAACGTTTTTAATGTAAACCGTCATAGATTCTAGTCTTGTTAAACTTTGATGACGCTTCCACATCAGCCGTCATGAAAACCACTTATCAAGCGTCATTAATAGGTCTTTTTGTTGTAGTGACCCTATTTATAACATGACATGTCGTGTTAACGGCTTCCGCCCAAAAGTATTTGGAGAGCTTATATTGGTTTAACATAACCCGGGCAATATCGCCAAGGGTTCTATTCTTTCTCTCCACAACACCATTTTGTTGAGGAGTTCGAGGGCAAGCAAAATCATGACCAAAACTATTTTTTTCACAAAATCTTTTAAAATCGGCATTGTCAAATTCTCCTCCATGATCACTTCTAATCTTGTCAATAGAAAAGCCTTTCTTATTTTGAACACGTATACAAAAAGCAACAAATTTACGAAAAGTGTCACTTTTACAAGCAAGAAAAATAACCCAAGTTAATATCGAAAAATCATCAACCTAAACAAAAGCATAAATCTTGCCTCCAAGACTAGCTACTCTACTAGGACCAAATAGATCCATATGAATAAGTTGAAGTGGTTTAGTGGTACTCACAGAGTTGATGGATTTGAAGGATGAGTTGGTCAACTTACTTTTTTCGCATTCTTCACATACAATATCCTTTTTGAAAGGGATGCTTGGAAGTCCTCGTACGAGCTTCTTGGTTGCAAGACGAGAAATGGTATCCATGTTGGCATGTCCAAGCCTCATGTGCTAAAGCCAACTTTCATCGTTCTTTGCAACTAGGCACCTGTCATTGTTAGTACCTTCGACAAGATATAGAACATAGATATTGTTTTCTCTAATGCCTTCATATACTGTAGATCCGCTAGAGCTATCGGTAATGAAGTATTTGAGTTTAACAAACTTATTGTCATAACCATTATCGGGTAAGATGACTAATACTAAGAAGATTGTGTTTGAGATTTGTAATAAGACAAACATTCTTAATACAAGGATAAAGAGGGAAACCGATATTACCATTTCCTATAATGTGACCTTTTAGATTGTTACCAAAAGAAACGTGTCTTCCTTCTTCATCGATAGCGTTGTAAAAAGTGAAGCATCATCGGTCATGTGGTGCCGTGAACAACCGCTATCGAGGATCCACTTGCTTCTAGCATGAGAAGGATTCTTCACCTACAACATAAGTTGAAGATGAACATTTTGGTACCCATGATTGTTTGGGTCCTTGATTGTTAGTCTTAGGAACCCATTTATAAACTTTCATATCAACTTGTTTCCTTGTCAGACAATAATTAGAAGTATGTCCAAGCAAGCCACAATAGTTACACATCATAGAAGATTTAGAAGAAAACGTGTGAGTGTTATGCACATGTGAAGCTTTAGTGCGAGGAGTTCTATCATGAGTGTTATGGTGATGATAATAGAAGGCATGATGCGAGGTGTTTCTTAACAAACGGTCCTTTTCTTGTGTTAGGATAGGACTTGTGTGTCGTGTTCTTGTTCATGTAAGAGATATGACTAGTATTGTGATGAGGGTGGGGGTGTCTTGGAGCATGTGTGTGAGTAGTATTCTTATTACCTATTTTTTTACTCTGCACAAGAAGATCATTATACTTAGTAGAAGTATCATACTCTTCTATTTGCAGCTTGAACCTTATGGATTGCAAAATCATAAGCCCTTCCGAGGGATTGAATCTCATCATCCTTTTTCTTGATGATAGCTTGAGATTCTTGTAACTTGAGTCGCAAAGACTCTATCTCATCCATGTCGGAAGCAGGAGATTTTTTTTACATCAATAATGATGTTAGAGAATCTTTCTACTTCAAGTTGAAGTGCATCAACCTCTTTTAGAGATTTTTGTACTTATTTCTAACACCTTTGTGTTCTTCGTGTAGTTCAAGAATAGCATTTTCCAAGTCATCATAGGTAAGAGTATTTAAAGAGAGATCATCGAGTACCTCATCGGTTGCCATGAGACAAACGTTTGTATTGTGTTTGCAATCTTTGTCGTTGTCTGAATCGCTAGCGTCGCTCTCACACCAAATGCTTGTGTTGGCAAATTTTCTAGAGGACGAGCTTCCTTTGCTAGACTTCTCATACCTACTTTTGTCTTTTCTTGTCATGGGACAATCTCTCTTGATGTGACCAGTTCTTCTGCATTGACAGCATGTCGGATCTTCATCGTTGTCCGGTCTAAAGCGGTTGACTTTGTTGAATTTGAGGAACTGTCACGACCCGCACCCTAGCATTAGGGCACGAGACGTGGGTACGTCCAGCCTACCGGCAGTGCGGCGGGGTAGAATGCTGTTCTAGGTCATAGTCACATCTAAAACAATATGCTATACTCCCAGACGGAGGACAAACACATAAGGATACTATCTCAATCACAACTCTAAAGATAGATAACAGCGATAAAATAGATAAGATAATCCACAAGAGAGAGAACCAGGAGTGATAGTAAAACAGTTCTATTAAACAACACAAGATTTCAAATACAACTCGAGGACAAACAATAAAGAAAATGAACAAACTCTAGGTAAATACTCCAAGCTCTACACTACCAAATTACAGTACTTTAGCGACGGCCATTTAGCGACGGAAATTTTCCGTCGCTATCACCGTCGGATCCCCGACGGATTTGTGACGGAATACCGATGGAAAGCAGTGGACAATTTTTTTTATTTTTTATGTCCATATCCGTCGCTATGCCGTCGATAGGTAGTCGGCCATGTAGCGACGGTTTATATCCGTCGTAGCTAGAACGTCGCATATTTTGGCGGCAAAAGCCTAAAATATTGGCGCGAGATTTACTGACGACTTAGCGACGGAATAATCCATCGCTACTCGCGCGAGATTTACTGACGCATTTGCGACGGAATAATCCGTCGCTACTCGTCGCTAAATTTATGTTCCAGACTTAAGTTGAAACGACGGGGGGAACTTTTCATTCCCCCAAATTTTACTCTCTCTCCTCTCTCTCTCTCCCGCGGTGATCGATCGGCGACCCCCTCTCCTCTCTCTCCACGGCGGGATCGGCGACCCCCTCTCCTCTCTCTCTCCCAAAGGTATTCCCCTCTTCCTCTCCTCTCTCCTCTCTCTCTTTTCTCGCTCTCTCTCTCGCGCGCGCGCGCGGTGGTCGTGGGTGCAGCGGGCCGGGGGCGTCGGGGGCTGCGGGGCGGCGTCGACTGCGGGGGGCGGCGGTGGGGGGTGTGGAGGGGGCGGTGGGAGGGGGCGGGAAGCGTTGGAGGGATGGGGGCGCGCGGGGGCTGGCCGCGGGTGCGGGGGGTTGCGGAGGGGGCTGGCGTGGCGGGGGGGGGGGGTGTGGAGGGGGCGGTGGGATCGAGGGGCGGGCAGCGTTGGGGGGGGTACGATGGGGGAGGGGGCTGGGGTGCGGGGGGGGGGTATGTGTGGAGGGGGGTGGCCGCGGGTGGCGGAGGGTGTGGAGGGGCGGCAGTGGGAGGGGGGGTGTGGAGGGGGCGGGGGAGGGGGCGGGCAGCTGCCTCCCCTCTCCACAGACACACACACACACAGACAAACACACACAACGGACACACACCACACACACACACGGACACCGGACACACAGACACACACACACAGACACACACACACACACACACACGGACACACACGGACACAGACACACGGATACACACACAGACAGACATATATATATATAATATATATATATATATATATATAGGCATAATTTTTAGTAATTTATTAATAATATATATATATATATATATATATATATATATATACACAGACACACGTCGTGAAGTCTAGTATATATTTGATTAGCTAAGGTAGAAGTTTAGCCTAATTAAGATTAGTTTTGACAGAGTTGACTTGGACTCCTAATTTGACCTAGAACTAGCCTAGTTAAGGGGGTCGGGCATTGTTGGGGTGCTACCAGTGTCCTCTAGGCTAAATCCATGTATTTTGGTAGTGCTACCAGTGTCCTCTAGGCTAACTATGAACTCCAAGTACCTGTAAAATTTTATCAACGGGTCCAATCAGGACAGGAACGAGCACATATCTCTCAAACAGTTAATATCAGGAATGGACATATAAAGCAAGCTATGAAAAACTATACATGAATCGCTGTAAAGAGAAATCAGCAAGAGAGAAGATATAACTGAGATATAATATGATAAATAAAAAATATAACCTTCTACGTGAATCAGAGCATGAATTGGTTATTTTAACAGCTTGGGTTGCACATGGATACAGCTATGGAATGTACATGGATAATACTGGGGATAATGATCACATAACCAACTACACTCTCCCTGCCCCAACCAATACACAAGGATCAAAGCATGTTTATGTTATTGCACATGGATAACAACTACTGTATACATGGAGCTCATATGGTCATGAGTGTACATGAATAACACATGTGCACATGGATAAATATGAATACATGGAGTACATGATGAACATGATAAAGTACATGAAACATGACATACTCGATGTATCCGAGGGGAAACATCGCATGAAAAGATCCAGAGGGTACCGATCCGTGGAACGTTGTGTCAGCATCAAGTATACTAGTCTATAACAAGAGTACATATCCAAAGAAGCATGAAAAGATCAGAGAATATACTCGCTGGTAATCCAAGCGCTGATAAATGTAGATGTCCAACTGGAGTCACAGTATCCTATTTAGAGCAATCACAAGTCACAAAAGAGTCTAACATGAAAAAAGTAATCTACAGTGCATTCTAGATAGTTCTAGGTCCTTCTAGGTGAAAGTCTAATCAACAAGTCCACTAGGTCAACTAAAGTCAAAATTAAGTCAACTAGAAGTCTAGTTCAGTCAGGGTCAAACTAAGCCAATGGTGACCTATAGTTGACTTTTGGTTAATATAGTCAACCTGGTCAAAGGGGAATCAACTCTAGTCTCTAAGTATTAACTATGAGGTTGTGCTAATTCCGAATTACGGAAAAATAGGAATTGACTAACAAATGGTGATACCTAGAGAAATATCTACAAACATTGTCGGATGATAAAGCAAATATCACCAACGTGTCCAGAAGTATGAAATCAGCTAGGATTGCCTGTCCTTAAGTCCAATTCTGGACACAGGGGCAAAACGGTAATTTTCGGGCAAAAACGATTATCTGCCGTTGGACCCGCTTTGTACCGAAAAGCGTGCCAGAGTCAACGGTCTCTAAAGTCGTCAAACTACATGTCTACGGATCGGTTTTCTGATACGAACCCAACCGTATGTCCAAAGTTGGATTCCGGCGGGCCGTGCACAAAATCGTCCGTTGAGTGGGACCGTGGAGCCCGCAAAACGACGTTCGATTCAACTGTCTCAAATTTGGACCAAACTTGGCATGCAGGACCAAAAAATGATACGGTCCTATTGGCGCAAGTTTCGTCTCGATCTGACGAACGTGCACAAAGTAATTGGAGAATTTGCAAAGTGCACGATACGGTGAATTTCGACGGATACGCATCAAATTCATCGCGCACACGCGACCAATTTGAATTCCGTCAAGCCCACACGACCACGAAACTGTTACACAGCTTTCGATACTTACGGTGCGCGACCACGTCGTCCGGATTGGCGTGACGCACGTCGTGTGGAACAATTTTCTAGTTTTTAAAATAGATTTTTGGGAAACTTTGGGATTCGATTTCTCGGTGAGTAGTCGATGAATTCAAAATCCGCAAAAAGGTGATGAAGACCTATATGTTGTCTAAAAGTCTTTCAATTAGAAATTCTAGTACGTTACTGGATCGATCGAAATCAATATTCAAACATGGGTGATTGGACTGGTTCTCTGTTCTTATCCGAATTTTTTTAGGATTTTGGCATCGATTTCGATCGATTTCGTTTCGATTTAGTTCGAAACGATCCATTGATGTCAAAGCCCTATAGGTTGTGTTTCTAACGCCTATTTCGGTTTGAAAAAATACGGAGAGTCGAGGGAGAAATCTTACAATGAAGTTGACCCTTCGTGGCGTTGCTGCTGTTGCTGTCGTCTATCAAACACGCGCGCGCGCGTCGTCCGCCCTGCCGCCGGCGACTCGTGGCCGGCCGTCGGCCACGTGGGTGGCGCGCGCGCAGCCTGGGGTGGTGGGTGGTGGGTTGCGTTTGGTTTTGCGTCATAACTCCTCTCGTACAAATGTATATATATATTATATATATATATATATATATATAGATATATATTATATATATAATATATATATATTATATAATATATTATATACATACATTTGAACTCAACCGAGAACCGCTCGGTTTAGGCTCTGCTGAGTTACGAACCCAGGGGAGC
>JANAVB010010688.1:0-65065 GCA_029216955.1 Iris pallida
TTCAGTCAACTATACTCCATATTCATCCCTATATTTAGATAATCTTTGTACTGGTCCTTTTGGTGATCGACTGATACTCTTTGAGTATCAGACACCTCACTCCCAATGCCTTAGGTTGATCTGTCCATTAGAATTTTTATCCCACATTTACTTTCTGTTTTGATCATTTTGTTAAAATCCACTGCTTGCCTTTGATTGTGCAGCCATTCACTTGTGTAGACCATGCCATGTTCTGACTTACAAGTGAAGGTCATGTCCATAATTCCTTAGTTCAGTCAAGTCCTATACCATGATGGTTCATTCCATGAGATGGGATATTAGATTTCCTATAAACCTGTTCACCCTTTGTTGTTAGGATCTGTACACTCATATGTCCATCCTTTTTGCCAAAAACCCCAATCTTGCATTGTCCTGCATATAGGTAACTAAATTTCATTCATGCATTTAATGTCCTGTATTAGGAAATGTCTGCATACCCTTGTCTTGCCCTTAATATTTTACTGCGCAGTCCTGCTACCTAGTTATACTTTTTGCATTCTCATTCATTCATTGCCTGTATTTGCATACACTGCAATCATTCCCTACTCTCTGTATCTGATACACTGTACTTCACTTGCATCCAGATACCTGCATTAAGGCAAATCCTTCCAAATGCTTCATTGCACATTACCTACTACATTCACTTCACATGTTCACTTCACTACCATGACAATCATTCCTTAACAACTGCATTAGCCATATCCTAACTTAATTTACTACATCTCATGAGCCACTGTCTTCATTGTATTTTGCATTCACATATTACCCTCACTGTATTCACTATATATATGTTAGCTCAGGAAAATCCAGTGACTTGGTATATAGCTAGTTCACTTCACATGTATACTCATTGTCCTGCATTAGGACATGGTTGCATCCCTTTAATGCATACCACTACATCAATTAGCCACACTCATATGTCCAAAACATGTACTGCATACACTGTAGTATATCCATACTTTATACCTCTCATACTGTATATTGTACAGCTATCATTGATTCCCTGCATTTAGTTTGAATGCATGCATTCATCCTTCACTATAATCACTCCATTGCATTATCTGCACTTGTTCACTGCACCCTTTGACATACATGTCCTGCACATACTTAGTCCACTCCAAATCACTCACATAACCTTCATAGTGTAAATACCATTCCATTCCCTTCCTTTGCCTATATGCATGTTCACTGATTGCACTAGTTCAGATACTGAACTCATTCTGTCCCATGAAGACCAAATGTTCTGTCCACAGCCCCTGGCTATGTCATGCTACTTTGTTCAGTGAGATACATACCCTGCATAATTAGATATCTTGCATTGCATCCATATTAGCTACTTCCCTGATTTCACATCATATATACACTGTACTTTATCATATTCTTTCACTGCCAAAGAGGTATGTATTCATATTATCTATATGTTAGATACCTTGAGTTATACTATGTACATGTGTATGGATTGTATGTGTATATTACATATATATAAGGTAGGTAGCTTATGTATATATGTTAGACTATAGATTTTATTTAAGGTTGCTTGGGTTGATGCCTAGTGGCCCAACTTTATATAGGCTAGCATAGGCCAATCCTAGAAATAGCTAAGTTGCCAAGACTCTAGCCTAGCAATAGATGTTGACCAAAGGTTGACTTTTGACCTAGAGAGGCCTAGAGCATGTAGATTTTATTGTTTAATTCAAATATTCAATATTGAACACATTGTAACCTGTAATTCACATATTAGGTCTTTGTGACTCCAGTTCAGACACCGATATACATCAGTTGCTCAGGATATCAGGCGAGTATATTCTCTGTTAGTTTTCATTCATGATAGTATCTATATTGCCAGCTCTAGACTACTTTACTTGATGCTGACACATTGTTATCACGGACCAGTACTCTATGGATCTTGTCATGAGATGTTATTCCCATATCGGATGCATCGGGTATTTCATGTAGTACTTTATCATGCGCATCATGTACTCCTTGTAATCGTATTTTTCATGTACATCCATGTGCTCTCATGTATGTTCATGTGCTCTCATGTACTCTTATATGCTCTTATGTTCTCACATGTGCTTCATGTATAACTACAATCATGTACGTAACATAACTTGATCGAATCCTTGTGTATTGATTGGGTAGAGGAAGTAGAAGTGGTTATGTGATTAAATCTCTCTAGTGTAAAAATGTGCATGTCTATTATACCCTCACGTATAATGGAGTTACCGTAGAATAACCATGTGCAACCTAAGCCAATCACATAACTATTGTGCTCTGAATAACTTATATATATGTTACAGTTACATTTTCTCTATTATATTCATGTACTCAGTATTATATGTACTTCTTATATTCCTGTACTTCTTTTACAGCATGTCTTGTACTTTATTCTATTGTTAGCTCTATATTTTCTACCATATTTTGGAACTACTTTCAGAGTTATGTATTAGCTTCAATCCTGACTGGATACGTTGACAAAATTTTACAGAGAACTTGGAGGATCCAGCTAGCCTAAAGGAGACACCAATAGTGCTTGGAGTAGACTGCTAGGACTGTTGGGTTATGTCTTTTAGTTTTTTGTTATGCATTTGATTTGTACTATGTTTGGTGTTGATAACACTTAACTTATTTCTCTTTTGGGTTGTATTATACTTTGAAATCCTTCTATCTATTCTATTTCATGCTAATTTCCATCTTAGTTACTTTGTGATTGAGTTGTATCCTTCTGATATTGTCCTCCGCTTTGGAGAGTATATCTTATTGGATAGGTACATTTACTTTGTTAGATGATTGTTAAGACCTAGGACAACGTTCTACCGTCGATACTTCGGCGTAGGCTGGACGTACCCACGGTCTCGTGCCCTTTCACTGGGTACGGGTCGTGACAACTAAAGTAGTATGGCTCAGGCATTTTATACTTTACATGATCTACATATTTATGTACATGTCATTTATTTTAAAATTATGCTAAAAGTATGATCTTATGAATTCTAATGAACAGGTACCTGCAGCTGTATTTCAAGAGAATAAAAGAGCCTAAAAGGCAAATTTTTGGTTCTTGACTATAAAGTCATAACATAACTTTACAAATCTCTTGACGAAGAGTCTATTTGCTCTTGTCGAAGAGTTTGTCTAGGAAATTAATCCTAGTATCATCGAGGGGGATGGGGTTAAGCCCAAAGTAAGTCACCAGTAGTGGCAATCCAACCGAGTCTGACTGGTGATCCCAAAAGCCAGTTCAATAGGTAGAAACAAGTTGGACTTAGGTACTATTATGGAACACTGACCTTTGAGATTAAATTCTCTTAAAATAATGCCCAAGAGGCTGTACGATGTTGTACATGGATACATCATCCCTATGGTGACAATGTTCCGGTGTGATATGGTTAAGATGAGTTTTAACTCTTAATATGTCCAAGTATGATATGCAGGTTGACTCATATCAACCATTGAGGACCTACTTATATAAGAGGTCGTAAAGGTCGCGACTATAGGACAGGACTATCCTAGACAACTCTCATGAATATGAAAAGTGCGCATGGCCAATCAAAAGTGTCACCAAATAGATCCAAGAACCTCTAGCATACTATGTGTGCTATTGTCGAATCTTGTTCAAGAAGATTGATTCAAGAATAGTCCATCAAGCACTTCTTCAGATAAAGATAATAGTTACTAAGTGAGATTCAAGGCTGTAGTCCATCTCATCTATGTATAGTATATTGTCCAGAAATTCTTCATCTTTACTTCTTTTGAATATTGTTATCTTTGGTTTCGAAACTTGGTTTTTTGGAAGGATTATTGTCATTATTGGTGGAAAAAAACTAATTTACAAATCTCATTATTTTGCACTTAATTCTTGATCATTTTTTGTGGTCTATTTATCATTCCCTAATGACTATATTATTAGCCCTAAATTTTTATTAATTGAGTGTTTTAACTCTCCATCAAATGCCTTAAACCTATATATTTTACTCTTTTTTATGTTGTTGGAGTATGAAAAGAGATCTCCATTCTCCTACTCAAAAATCACAATGACATGAAAATCTCTCATTCAAAAAATCTCCTCTTTTTTCACATTTATGTCCATCCTTTTTGTGCTCTGGGCAAGGGCTAAGTCAGGGCCAATCTCTCCGAGTTGTGTGCGATGACGAATACCGGTAGAGCAGGAGTTTTACCACTATGAGCATTAAAAAAGTCTGTACCACTACAAAAAAGTGACAATTTACATTATAATTAAGGCGTGCTTAAAAAGTATGCCTTAAAGTGTTTCACGACATACATTTCCATGCATGACGTTAAATAAGTTAGAATGAAAGTTATTATATTATTTACGGCACACATTTAATGTCTTAATTAGTTTTACAAAAGAAGGCATGCAATGAATGCCGTAAAAATAATATTCTAACTTTATTTTATCATTTACGACACGTATTGAATGCCTTAAGTTTTTAGAAAAGACGACATGCAATGAACGTCCTAAAATATAATAAAAATAATAGGCGGTAAAATTCCCTCCACCCTAAAATTTCCCTCGCGCCCCAATTCCCATCCCGCGCTCAAAACCCTCCCCTCTCCTGGGAACCAGAGCTCAAACCTTCCCCCCTCCCCCCAAAACTCCAGAACCCTAAAACTTCCCCCCCACCCTGCAGTAAATTCTACGGCTTCATCCTCTTCTTTGACTTCTTCCTCTCTCTAAATAGGTTAATCTTCTTCCTATTCTTCTCTCTTTTTTTCCTGAATTTGTTCAAATTCAGTTGCTTCCTTTTCTTCATTTGGTTTTCATTTCTTTTTTTTTCAGATCATAGGAGAATTTGTGAGCACAATTCACATCCCCACCCAATTTTCCTCTTTTTAGGGTTTACTCCCCAAATTTTATTCTTTTTAGTTAGGGTTTTACTCTAAATCGAATTTTTTATTTTCGTTTTACAGGATCTCTTCATATTTACGGAGACAGCATTACTGAAACGATGGGCTGAGGTTCGATTTCTTCTTCTTCCCCCAAATTTACCTAAGAAATTAAATTTTATTTAGGGTTTTTCTTTGTCGATTACCGTGGAAATTTATTTACTGTGTATTTTTGGTTGTCAATATGATTAAAGTCATTTTGTTCTATTGAGGCTGACTGAAAATTATTTCTCTGATGGTGAGCCTAAATCATTTAGTTGTTGGCATCTATCATGTGTGCCTATGTCCTCTTATATGTTGTCTGCTCTTTGATTGTTAGTTAGCTATTTTAGAAGGGAAGGCGTATTGGCAAACCAAAAAATAAAGATCTGGTGCACAGTTTCAATTTGTATCCTATCAAAAAAATCAGCATATGAGAGATCTTCATTTGAAGAATTGTAAGCTGAATAAGAAACCCATATGCAACAGAGTCTGATTTGTTTCTAGGATACTTCTGAATGTTGTGTATGCTTAGAAGAAACACAAATATCTTCATGTTTATTCTTAGAAGAAACACAAATTTCTCAGCCCTCGCGTATTTTTTGAACAATTTTCTCTAATACTATCGATGTTGGTCCATGATATATGTAGCGGGATAATCTTTCATCGTTTTGTTTCATTTGTTTTATCCCACCAAATTCGTTTAAGTATAATTATTTTTTTATACCAAAAAAGTATGATACTACGATTCGATACAATGATACTGTCGATTCTGATATTCATAGAGGATCCAATATTGACACTGATATTGTAACCTTGCTTCAAGCATTCACCCCTTTTGGTGCTCAACCGTGATGTTTCTTCATGTTGCCTGAATTGATTACCATCAGTAAGAAGTATCATGACTATCTGTCCGCCCCAGAACCAGAATACTGAAGAACGGGGACGTGCACAGCCAGCTACGTATAACGGAACGGCAACCATCCCGCTATACGGTCACGGCTGTCTAGCGGAGGGTACGCTACAAACCATCAGTCTCTTAGGGTCAAATCAAGCTATTGTCTCAATCTCAACAAGTAATGATAGTAACAAGATATCAGACCACCAAATATACAATTGTAAGGCGTCCCAAACATTACATATCCAGATGATCATGAAGCTAGTCGTACAAAATGTAAGGACTAGCAAGAGTTAAGTCATACATGATCAACCTCGAGTTGCCAATCATGATTACAGCCCGTAGGCAGACAGAAAGTAAAGTCCATCGAGCTAACAAGTGCTCATCGGCTAAACGCCTCAAAAGAATATCAGTTAACAATACAGTGGGAGAAACAAAAAGAGAAAACCCACTCGTTGCCCGGTTCCGTCTAGTGTTCACCATCGGGCTGGAAAGCAGGTAGATCCTTTGCTGCTGCTCCGGTATCTGGCCATACAAAACCAGCTGGGTCAGACCCCAGAAAGAGCAAGTGCCACAAAGGAGGCTACGAAATAAGAACAAACCAGCAATCAGCACAATAATATAATTACATAACAAGAGACAGTAATTTAAGAAAAGCATGATAGTTAGATATAAAAGACAAATCTTGTACAGAATCGATAAAGACAGAACATATGGAAAGGCATGACAGGATGATATACGATGAGATGACCATAGGACTATTCAGATAGCCAGGTTACAACCCGTAAACCAAACAAGGACCGGGGTTGTAACCCTTCGTCTGAACGGAACTTGGTTTCTCCCACCATTTATCGGCAAGATAAAATACGCGAATTCAAGACTTGCAATTAAACATGATTAAGGTAAAGCACGAGTAATCATGTCATGTCATGACCTTGCACAGGATCAGGACAGGACAAGAGGGATTAGACTCCATCCAATCAATCACGGCCAAGCAAGTACTACGGCTTACTACTTTAACTAACTAGGGTTATCACAGACCTGATTACTAACAAGATGCAATGAGAATTCCAAATCCGGTTACCTGTTTGTTACTACCTGAATGCTCCCAGCAAGAAAGGAAAAGATAGCATGATATAGCAGACACACTGTAGTAAGATACATGTGTCCTAAGGTACCACGCTCGACGGCGGACTGGAAGTGCGCTCATCTCGACGGATAGCAACAATCCCAGGTATATATAATAAGGCCGGGACCAAAGGGGCAACAGGTAACTGGGAAATTCTCCATGAACTAATTGATCAATGTAGTCATTAACCTAGCCAGATTCAGTATGAATCCCTGACCGTGGGAACCAGGGAGTCACGTCCTAGACATGATGCAAGACAAGACGAGTGGATTGCACAAGCAAGCAAGCAGGAACACCCACGGTGTCACAGGTCAAGCTAAGTTATCAAGTCATGTCAAGTCAGGAGTGCACCGCCACGGGCCACTATCGTGTTATGCTAGTTCCTTGTCATACCGTGCCATGTACAATAGTCATTCCAACATATTAAGTAAAATCAAGTTCATGACAAAAGGCGTAAGGATATAAAATGGGCGTAAAATATCTAATAAATATCAATATACAGGGCTATAGAAGAGCCAAGCTCAAGAAATAAACAAATTCATCATAGACAAGTAGGTTGTGCAGGGTATGTACTGCGCAGGGTGCCAAGTACGCAGGGTGAGCTGTGCAGGGGTACCAACTGCGCAGGGTGCCAAGTGCGCAGGTGAACTGTGCAGGGGTTGCCTTGTGCAAGGGTTACCTTGCGCAAGGGTAGACTGCACATGGGGTCAAAGGGCACAGGGTTAAAGGGGCACAGGGGATGTACTGCACAATGGGTCATTGCGCATGGACCAAGGGTACAGGGGCTGCCTTGCGCACTGATTGGATTGCGCAAGGAGGATTGCGCAAGGGAAGACTGCGCAGAGTATGGACTGCGCAGGAGCAGATTGCGCATGAGCAGACTGCGCAGAGTATGGACTGCGCAGGAGCAGATTGTGCATGAGCAGACTGCGCATGGGCAGACTGCGCAGGAATCTATGCGCAGTCGGGTTGAGCGCAGTTCGCCAAGGGGCAAGCTACGCGGTCGGCGCTGGGCTAAAGAGCGCTGGCCGAGGGGATGCGCAATCCAGCACTGCGCTAAAGAGCGCAGGCTGCAGGCTGCTACTCCAGGCCGAGAAGAACACCAAGAACACCAAAAATTCAAATTCTCATATCTTTGTCAAATCAAAGCCAAATCTAGATTTTCAAAGGTCTAACTTGAGTAAAATTGAATTCTCTTTCACATGGAAGCATCAAAGCCCACAAAAATCCAACCAAAATAGATCAAAACTATGTAAATCCGAAAATAGTTAAAACCTAGATCTAGAACAATGGAAACTCCAAATCACAAAATGTCAAGTTCTAATGTTGATCTCCATGGCCTAATCTAGCTAATGGACAAATAAAAGTGGTTCTCATGTGGTGGCAAGGTGCACTTGCCTAATGGGTTGGAGAGTTGTGTGGAGGAAGAAAAGAAGAATTAATGGAGGAAAATAATGAGGAGAGAGAGTGTTAGGTGGGGATTTTAATAGAGGAGGATAAGTTGTGTTGAGGGTGGAGGTTAGCTAAGATGGTCCAATGCATAATAAAGCAAGCCAATTCCTTCTCCTATCCAAATAAAACCAAGCTCCATTAATCAGAATTAATCCAGGAATGATAAATGACAATTAAACTACAATGCTAAGTATGAAATACCACAACTTAACTGGTCAAGAAAATGAAAAATACTGGTCAGAAATACGATCACGTATAAATACGTATCACGAATTTCGGGGCACTACATCCTACCCACCTTAAAATATTCCGTCCTCGGAATTTAATCAAGAGGCTAGAGATGTCGGGACAGCTATACTATCGCAAGCAATCTATGCTACCAATCAACCATACACATACATGCAAGCAAGGAATCAAAGTGCAAGGCATAAGGAAGACATTACACCTCACGAGCCAAACCGATTGGGATAACGTGATCGGATATCATCCTCACACTCCCACGTTTGACTCTTCAAGGAGCAACAAACTCAAGCAATATGGACTTAACTGATAGTCTTGCGCTTGAGGTCTCTCTCTTTGGTCAAACAGGGACACGAACCTCTCCTCATACGAAAAAGGTTGGTACCAATAACCGTTTTCGAATGATCTAGGACATGGCTCGGGTCCGGGATATACCGTTGTAGTTAGGACACATGGAACATGACATGTGCCCTCATAACGACGGTAGAAAAGCAAGATGAGAGGACACTATACCTCTCGGCCGATTCTGGATCTGGGCCTGGGCCTGGGCGAACTGCTGAGGCCTCTGCTGCTGGAATGCCTGGGCCTGAGTCGGCAATGGACCCGGGAACGGGAGCTGCTGTGGTTGGTGAACTGGAGCTGGTTCTGGTGCGGGTGCTGGTCCCATAACCGAAGGACTAGTTACTGTCGACGATGATCTATTTCTGAACGGGCAAGATCCTATCATGTGGTCCGGTGCTCCACAAGCCAAGCACAACCCCTGTGCTCTACGACACTCTGAAATAACGTGCCCTGGCTTTCCACAATAAGTGCAGCCCATTGCGGGAGACTGCTTCTGCTTCCGTTGCTGGGGATAGATCGGGGCAGAATGCTGTAAAGAGGTGACCGAATCTGTCCTCGTAGCTCCAATGGTCAAGGCCCTAGCTGCTGGGGCCGGTGCTGACGATTGGTTCATCTGGTCGTGAGACCGCTTCCGATCTCCGGTCCGGTCCGTTATCTTTCGGGAAGTGTACTCATGCCTCCTCGCTGCTCGCAAGACGGCATCAAAAGTTGTGTGCTCGAACTGCTCGACTGCCAATATGATTTCCAAATGGAGTCCCTGCTGGAATTGCTGTGCTCTGTCTAGCTCGGTTGCCACCAAGGTGGGAGCAAACCGACTCAACCTTGAAAACTCGGCCGCATATCCGTCGACCGTCCTGCTCATCTGCCTGAGATTAGTAAACCTGGTCTGCAGATCATATCTAGCCACTGCGTCGAAGTACTTGGTCTGGAACATATCACTGAATACCGCCCACATGACAGGCGTACCCAACCTCGCTGCTTGCATAGCCCACCAGCTGCGGGCTAGATCCAGTAACTACAGGCGCACCACCACCACCTTCTCTGCTTCAGGTGTCCTGGCTGCCTCTAAGATCACTTCAATGTCCTGTAGCCAGGCATCTGCAGCAATAGCATCCTCGCTGCCGTCGAAGAAGGGAGGGTTCAGGCGCTTGAAATTGTTGACCACACTGTTCCCTCGAGGACCACTTCTGTTCAGAGCTTCTTGTACTGCTTGCTGTAAGGCATCACCTCGACGATCCTGAGACGCAATCAACTCACGGATGAGCCCTATCAAGGCCCCATCCTCTGATCCTGCTGGCTGAACTGGCTGGACTAGGGGCACTGGTTCTCCAGGAGGTGTGGCTCAGGAGGCGGCTGCTGAGGACTGATTTTGATCTTCTTGCTGTTGCTGGGCTGCTGGCTGAGCTCCTTCTTGCTGATCAACAGGAATGATGCCACTGAAGCAAATGACATCAGGGATATTAAGGAAGGACCAGGATGGAACAATGATGCAAGCATGTTATCAAGTCAGGAATCCAAGGAGATAAGACGAGTGGAGATCAAAGGCGAGTACAGATTGAGACATCTATTCGGTAAACCCTCACATTTTTTGAATGCCAAGACCTGCATGGGCCACTTAAACCGTGTCACGCCCCAGAACCAGAATACTGAAGAACGGGGACGTGCACAGCCAGCTACGTATAACGGAACGGCAACCATCCCGCTATACGGTCACGGCTGTCTAGCTATGTGAGGGTACGCTACAAACCATCAGTCTCTTAGGGTCAAATCAAGCTATTGTCTCAATCTCAACAAGTAATGATAGTAACAAGATATCAGACCACCAAATATACAATTGTAAGGCGTCCCAAACATTACATATCCAGATGATCATGAAGCTAGTCGTACAAAATGTAAGGACTAGCAAGAGTTAAGTCATACATGATCAACCTCGAGTTGCCAATCATGATTACAGCCCGTAGGCAGACAAAAAGTAAAGTGCATCGAGCTAACAAGTGCTCGTCGGCTAAATGCCTCAAAAGAATATCAGTTAACAATACAGTGGGAGAAACAAAAAGAGAAAACCCACTCGTTGCCCGGGTTCCGTCTAGTGTTCACCATCGGGCTGGAAAGCAGGTAGATCCTTTGCTGCTGCTCCGGTATCTGGCCATACAAAACCAGCTGGGTCAGACCCCAGAAAGAGCAAGTGCCACAAAGGAGGCCACGAAATAAGAACAAAAGCCAGCAATCAGCACAATAATATAATTACATAACAAGAGACAGTAATTTAAGAAAGGCAGATAGTTAGATATAAAAGACAAATCTTGTACAGAATCGATAAAGACAGAACATATGGAAAGGCATGACATGATGATATACGATGAGATGACCATGGGACTATTCAGATAGCCAGGTTACAACCCGTAAACCAAACAAGGACCGGGGTTGCAACCCTTCGACTGAACGGAACTTGGTTTCTCCTACCATTTATCGACAAGATAAAATACGCGAATTCAAGACTTGCAATTAAACATGATTAAGGTAAAGCACGAGTACATGTCATGTCATGACCTTGCACAGGATCAGGACAGGACAAGGGACTAGACTCCATCCAATCAATCACGGCCAAGCAAGTACTACGGCTTACTACTTTAACTAACTAGGGTTATCACAGACCTGATTACTAACAAGATGCAATGAGAATTCCAAGTCCGGTTACCTGTTTGTTACTACCTGAATGCTCCCAGCAAGAAAAGAAAAAGATAGCATGATATAGCAGACACACTGTAGTAAGATACATGTGTCCTAAGGTACCACGCTCGACGGCGGACTGGAAGTGCGCTCATCTCGACGGATAGCAACAAATCCCAGGTATATATATAAGGCCGGGACCAAAGGGGCAACAGGTAACTGGAAAATTCTCCATGAACTAATTGATCAATCTAGTCATTAACCTAGCCAGATTCAGTATGAATCCCTGACCGTGGGAACCAGGGAGTCACGTCCTAGACATGATGCAAGACAAGACGAGTGGATTGCACAAGCAAGCAAGCAGGAACACCCACGGTGTCAAGACAGGTCAAGCTAAGTTATCAAGTCATGTCAAATCAGGAGTGCACCGCCACGGGCCACTATCGTGTTATGCTAGTTCCTTGTCATACCGTGCCATGTACAATAGTCATTCCAACATATTAAGTAAAATCAAGTTCATGACAAAAGGCGTAAGGATATAAAATGGGCGTAAAATATCTAATAAAATATCAATTTACAGGGCTATAGAAGAGCCAAGCTCAAGAAATAAACAAATTCATCATAGACAAGTAGGTTGTGCAGGGTATGTACTGCGCAGGGTGCCAAGTGCGCAGGGTGAGCTGTGCAGGGTACCAACTGCGCAGGGTGCCAAGTGCGCAGGGTGAGCTGTGCAGGGGTTGCCTTGCGCAAGGGTTACCTTGCGCAAGGGTAGACTGCACATGGGGTCAAAGGGCACAGGGTTAAAGGGCCACAGGGGATGTACTGCACAATGGGTCATTGCGCATGGACCAAGGGTACAGGGGCTGCCTTGCGCACTAATTGGATTGCGCAAGGGAGGATTGTGCAAGGGTAGACTGCGCAGAGTATGGACTGCGCAGGAGCAGATTACGCATGAGCAGACTGCGCAGAGTATGGACTGCGCAGGAGCAGATTGCGCATGAGCAGACTGCGCATGGGCAGACTGCGCAGGAATCTATGCGCAGTCGGGTTGAGCGCAGTTCGCCAAGGGGCAAGCTACGCGATCGGCACTGCTCTAAAGAGCGCTGGCCGAGGGGGATGCACAATCCAGCACTGCGCTAAAGAGCGCAGGCTGCAGGCTGCTACTCCAGGCCGAGAAGAACACCAAGAACACCAAAAATTCAAATTCTCATATCTTTGTCAAATCAAAGCCAAATCTAGATTTTCAAAGGTCTAACTTGAGTAAAATTGAATTCTCTTCCACATGGAAGCATCAAAACCCACAAAAATCCAACCAAAATAGATCAAAACTATGTAAATCCGAAAATAGTTAAAACTTAGATCTAGAACAATGGAAACTCCAAATCACAAAATGTCAAGTTCTAATGTTGATCTCCATGGCCTAATCTAGCTAATGGACAAATAAAAGTGGTTCTCATGTGGTGGCAAGGTGCACTTGCCTAATGGGTTGGAGAGTTGTGTGGAGGAAGAAGAAGAAGAATTAATGGAGGAAAATAATGAGGAGAGAGAGTGTTAGGTGGGGATTTTAATAGAGGAGGATAAGTTGTGTTGAGGGTGGAGGTTAGCTAAGATGGTCCAATGCATAATAAAGCAAACCAAACCAATTCCTTCTCCTATCCAAATAAAACCAAGCTCCATTAATCAGAATTAATCCAGGAATGATAAATGACAATTAAACTACAAAGCTAAGTATGAAATATACCACAACTTAACTGGTCAAAAAAATAAAAAATACTGGTCAGAAATACGATCACGTATAAAATACGTATCACGAATTTCGGGGCACTACACTATCCCTTGCTTCATACATATAGCAAATATCATAAGCTTTAGATATACGTCACATGGTTGATGCTCATCACATTGAGCAGCAACCAGAGCGGACGATCAATCACTACAAGATTTAAATCATCATTATGATATAATTATAAATTAAATGTATTGCCATGAGCATAATGGAAATGCATCCTCATCCTGATAGTATCACAAAGTGGATTCCCTTCAAATAAAGTACTTGCATATAACTATTCTCTATTTCAGTGGCTAACAGGTTATAATTCGTACAAGGTGGGTCATACACAATGGACAAAGGTTGGATACACTTTAGAAGGTTACTATTTACTCCTTAAAACCATAAATATTAACATACTTGTTGCTTGTTATTAATATTATATTATGTTTGGGATTTGTCTTTATTTGTAGAGATTCACAAGCATATCAAAATGGAGCACGAAAGTTTACTGATACAATTCAAGCTAGTAAGGGAAATCCAGAAAAAATTCAGTGTCCCTATTGTCAATGTTTAAGTCATCGATTTCACCATTTTGATATGGTTTATGAGCACTTAGTCATATTTGGGATGGATCCTTTATATGATAAATGGATCTTTCATGGTGAAAGTTTTATTGCAACCAGAGACGAAGATATAGAAATACCCGAAGATAAATGGATCCTTTTGCATATCATCTACTTTATTGTTGTTGCACATAGCTCTTTATTATTATGATACTTACACCATTGCATGATATGTTGGCTCCACCCCATCCTGTAGAGTTTGGTCATGTTTACCATGTTACTTAGAATATTTGGCTTCAGCATGCTTGTAGTTGCAACCTCTCTTTGCATTATTTCTACTGATACAGTTATATTTTTCACTTTGTTTTCCTTCAAATTGCTTGTAGTTTCAACCTCTGGGGCGGGCTTTGTCCTTGGGAGTGGTCATGTTATAGATTTTGCTGCACTTTGCTATACTTGTGCGGGCACAATAATGGTTGCAGCATCAGCTAGCTCTCTAAACCAGGTAATGCTTTATTTGAATCATTCTGCAAATTCCCCACCTAGTAGAACTTTAGGGATGAATGAAATGCATCATTTTTCATACATCAGCTAGCTCTGTTGCCTGCAAGCTCCCTTTCCACTGCAACCTGCTGCAAATGCTATTACGTTTTGCTCCCGTGTAGGTTTATTATATTAATTTTCTCTCATTTTGAAGAAACTTGGATTCTGAAATAGGACAACAAGTAGTATGGGATTTTTCAAAAACTTCTTAGAGCTTCATCAAATAGCCCACATCTGTAATGGTGGAGATTGGCAATTTCACAGGAACTTATCATGTTATTATTGAAGCATAGCTGAAGGCGTGCTATTTTCTGATCTCTTTTCTATGTTCCAATTTATTCCTTATCTGCATGATTATCTCCTCTTTAATTTTCTTACATGTAAATATTGCTCCTTGTTTGCAGAAATTTCTGCAGTGAGCGCATCAATATTAGCTTCTTCCATATTCAGTTCATTAGCTCCATTGAGGTTCTATTCTAAACTCTAAATCTTCATGCCTCAATCATTGCAGAAATTAAGCTGAGCACATATCATTTGATTCTACTTTGCATCTTATGTCACCTTCAAAGTGAACAAAATAACATGTAGGAAATGCATCAATTAATACTTTCCTAATACGATGGAGGATAATTAACTACTTCTTTACTTAACAGTGGTATGTTTACGATTGACTTGATTTTTTTTCCTTTGATTGGGTTGTGAAACCTTTTAAAAGTGGTTGAAATAGATCTGGTTGGAATTTTCTCTCTCGATATGTTGTTTCCTGGGGTGATACACATTGTAGCTTGTCACATATTCTATTTATTGAGCTGAGCCTAAATGCTTACAGACAATAATTATAATTGATATCTGTTCTCCTGCTTAGTACTAAAGTTCACTTGCAGAGTGTGCATAGCAGGCTTGATATTGTGTATTAGGAATTTCAATTTTTTGCACACTCAGTTATTTTGCACCTATAACTGAGTGGATGTTTCAATATGTACATCTATAACTGTCAATGTGGAAGTTACAATCACTAATTAACTATTGTCCTCCTTGTGGGAACTCAACCCCTGAACTGTTATTGGGTACTAACAAATCTACAAAGTACATGTATTTCAGTCTTGAACATCCAACTGTGTCATATATTGTGCCTTAGAAGGAAAATACTATTATATGCTTTCTAGTTGTGTATGCAGACTTTTATGAATGAGGAAATTTCACCTTTAGTGCTAGTATATTATCTGTCCCAATTATTGTCAGAAGAACCCAGCTCTCTTGATAGCTTTTACAACCCTAAACCACCTAGAGGCCAAAAAAACTGGTATGTAGCTCCAAGATCTTTAGGAATTTTCATATAAAGTTTTTGGCATCTAGTGAGCCCAGGCTATATCCCAATCTAACAAAAACCATACCCTTCATTACAGCTTCAATTCATGTAGGCCTACCTCTAGTCCCAACACCCCCTTTAACTACTATATTATTGCTCCTTCTTACCGATGCATCTATTGGTCTGCGTTGCGCATGTCAAAACGGTAGTACACCTTCTAATAAATTATATAACTGTTGTTGACATGAAACTATATTCACCCAACAAAAGATTACCAAAATAGTTGAATGAGCAGTAGAAATGACAAAAGATCAAACTTAAGAATAGATGCCTCCAGAATAGATAAATAATGTTATGATTTGTTGATTGTTGTTTCTTCTTTGTTTTGCTCTTATCATACTCTCGTCGGATGACCATTGTGAGTTAGAGAGGGTGTGATAGATACATTGTATAGTCTGGTATAGTCCCATACAGGTTTTGGAGGAGAGATCTCCGTTGTAATTGTATATATACTCCTGGCCTAGAGCCTAATAGGCTAATAGATTGATTTGATTTATCTATGTTCATTATTTTATAATAAAATATTGCATGAGAAAAATTATACTCCAAATCAAATTACAAAATAAGCAATTACTAGTGTAAGCAAACCATACTTTGGAGAACAATTTTTGCCAAGCTTTATCCGACAGTCTCTTCATGGATGTAACCTTCGAAAATGGAACTTTCCCATGGAAGCATTGAAGTGAGCTGTTATCCAGGCAACTGTAAAAGACAACATGCAAGGTAACCCACAAGAATAATAGATGTCAGAAATTAATGAAATGTCTGTAGATTGCATAAAATGGTTAGTTTGGTATCATAGATAGAAGAATACAAATTAATTTTCCTGTCCCTGTAAGCTTTGATAAAAGCAGGCATTCATATGAAGCACCCCTATGAAGCACCCCTTTACTTGACTTTGATGCCATCCATCCATTGTTTATAGTGCCTTCCCGTTGAAGGATTTAGCTTCCATTACATATTGAAGTGTATCAGCTTTCAGTCTTTCTATCTCTATAGTACAACGACATTTCATACATAATAATCAAGATGCTCATATCAACTACCTCTTTTGCTTTGTTGTAGGTTGCAGACATGGGATGAGAGATTGTCAGACAGAGGGCAGGTTATGCTGGAGAAGATGGTGGGCTAGTTGTTGTCCGACATTATGTTTTGATGTATAAATTTTGGGTTTGGATCATTAGATATTAATGTTTAAGTGAAAGTTTGCTTTTTTTAATTGCTATAAATTTTGGATTTAGATCATTAGATATTATTGTCTAAGTGAATGTTATGCTTTCTCGTATTTGCTGGATAAACTTAGGATTTGGATCATTATATATTATTGTCAAAGTGAAAGTTATTATTTTTCGTAATTGTTGGATCATTTGATATTATTTTTCGTAATTATATCTTGTTGGATCAATGACGTCTTGATATTATTCAGTACTTTTTACGACATACGTTATATGTCATAATATCTGTGCATTAAAGACGTGCAAATATGTCCAATTTATGTGTATTCAGTACTTTTTAAGCCGTAATTGATGTCTAGTTTATACTTTCAACGACATACAAGAAATGTTGTAATTTATTGTGTATACACGGCATCCAGGCTTGCCGTACAAACAGTGTATTCACGGCATCATGGCATGCCGTACAAACAGTGTATTCACGGCATATATTGTATGCCGTAAAAACTAGTACTTTTTACGACGCGGGCAAATACGGCTTTCACTGCGGCATACATTGAACGCCGTAAAAACTTTTTACGACATACTTTGCACGCCGTAAAAACCAATATTTCTTGTAGTGTACATAGACCAGATCAACTCTTAGAGCAGTGCTTCGTGTACTACTTCCCCGGAGCTCGGTAACATTAATTTTTTTTTTTTGCATATTTCAACAAGAAAAATGATATTTAACTAACATGTAGTACCTTGTTGACGGAGATAGGGTAAACACAGTACATATTGCACATAAGGGTAAACACAAGAAAAATGATATTTATCTACCTAGTTTCATGCACATAAGGGTAAACACAGTACATATTGCATATTTCATGTACGTATAGCCATTACAAGTAAGAATGACTATAAATAGCTTAGGACATGTGCTTTCCAAGGGGTTTTATTTCTAAGTCCAAAGTCTTCTACAGTGTAAGAAGTCCAAGAAGAACCTACGTGCTATCGACTTCTATCAGTAGCCTGAGTTAGCAAGTTCCGTCGAATCTTTGCATCGGATCATGAACGGAGTAAAGAATTCGAGCGCTGACTTGATCTTCATCACCACGCTTCCCAGAAATGTACTTAGAATTCTTATATTAGGATTCTCTTCTTCAAAAGCAATAAAAGTTTCTTCAACTTTTATTTGTCTTACTAAATAATGACTTTACTGGGGACGACTTCCTTCTCCAACGAGAAAATGGTAGCACAATCCCATGTCACAAAGATTGGTAATATGCAAGAGGTGTTGGTAGCAATTCAACCAACAAGCCTTTGAAGCGATGCTCTCTGGGGCAGCCTAAACCCCTCACAATTGTTGAAGCTCAAGAAGTCCGCAGGCCAAAGCTCGTGTTGCTGACCCAAGTGTCATTGATGACCAAATGAAGGCTCTATTGGTGTATGCATAGCCCAGTGAAGGCTATGTTGGTGCATAGCCAAATGAAGGTTCTACCCGTGCATAACTCAATGAAGTTCTTGCTTGCGCATGACTCTTCGCAGACTCTACATATGCATATCTCTTCAAAGCCCTTGTATGCGCATGGAGTAGAAGATCAAGCTGTTGTCTCTCCAAACTGTTGTGCGCTCTATCCTCGGCTCTGCCAGTGCACATGCTGATAATCCACATTCCATGCGCGGTAAGCAACGTGTTAAACACTTGGGTTTCAAAAAAGAGATAAACAACGATGTTGAAATTCCAAGTGCTAAGTACTCTTTCAAGTCCATGCGCATTTAATGTAGTGCGCAGAAGAAAATGATTTCTAAAATTGAGTTCTTATCCTACTTGGCATTGTATTTTAAGGAGATTTCTATCCTAGTTGGAAGAGTTTCTACATAGAAATTGTAGATATACAAAAATGGTGTTCAATGGTTCTCCATTTCTATCCTATGTGTCACATAGTAAAAGAACCTATTTAATGGTGTGGGGCCCAATAATAATTGTCATGAGAGATAGGAGAATTTCTATGAGAGTTTCTACATATATAAACCCTCCTAGAAAGTTTCCATCCTACATCATTGCCACCTAGGATAGAAATGGTGATAGAAATCACCATTGGGAGAAGTTTTTTCTAAAATGGATTTCTTCCATAGAAGTGCAAATCTGTTGCATGCACAGACAAGGCCACACCTGCCCAAGTCTTTGAAGATGAATTAAACTTTGTTTGCAAGCATCAGCTCATGCGCATGAAGAAGAATTCTCTCTTCAATAGAATCTCCTACAACTTAAAAAAAAAAAAAAAAAAAAAAAGAATCTCCTACCCACGATCCTATGCGCTCAAGCTATGGAGTTGGAAGCGAAGTTGACTATTTTTATTATGCGCTGTAGAGTTCTAAGTCAAAAAAATCTAAAGCAGTACGATCGATTCATGCGAACCCAGACTGCTAAACCTACTCCCATGCACAGACAAATTTCCTGCACCAAAATGGCTCTAAACACAGACTTATGTTCTGTTTATGGCACAGTCCAGTTGAAGAAGCAAAGACCAAATGAGTGTTGTGCTCGTCTCCTTTCCCTCCTCTGTATGTTTTCCTATCTACTACTTTATGCTAGCTTCTAGGAACAAGTGACATATAACAAAAGCATCAACTCATGTATACCCAAAACTTAGTACTTCATCGGATAGGAGATGGAGATGGTATCATCTAAATAATTGGACTCGGTTCAGACCTTAAAATCATGGGTCAATTCCAATTCAGATCACACCGAGTTGCCAACACTTTGGAGCCAAAGAACATATGTTGCTAAATCATGTATACCAAAACTTCCAACTAATATTAACATTGAACAAGTTGAAACTAATAATATATAAGCCATTAATTCTATAAACATAAATAATTTGGTAGCCAATAATACATTTTAGAGATTGAAGCTTCAAACCATGGCACACGCAGGTACATACGTAATTAAAGATGCGATGGTATAAAATGAATGCATGCATTTTTATAGGCAAATAATTAGTTAGTTGGTCCTCAAAGCGCCGATGGCATGAAGGGGGGTGCAGTGTCTTGCTCGGTGGTTGGTGGCTCCTCCTTAATCAACCTCTCAATGTCTTCCTCGAACCTCTTCATGGCCGGACCCGGCAAGCACACGGGCACCACAATGCCGTCGCGGAACGGTATGTAGAAGCTAGCCACGCCCGGAATGGCACCCACGCCGCCCATCGCCGGACCTCCGTAGACCGCCTTCCCCCATCCGAAGTCCACGTCCCCGAAGCCGGCCCGAGTCACGTCCGACACCAAGTACGACCGCACCACGGCGAAGTGGGGCCTCCCTCTGGCCACCATCAGGTCCGCCACCGACCGCATATACTCCTCCGTCACGCTCGACTTCGCCTGCCTCACTAGCTCCACCGCATACCCCAGCGGGTTGCCGCACAGCCTGCCGGCCCTCGACACGGCCACGGGGAAGGCGAACGCGTTGCCGTAGTAGCCACGGGGCAGCGGCGGGTCGAACTTGTTGCGCGCGTTCACGATGCAGATGATGCGGACCTCCTCCTTTGGGTCGGCGCCCAGGGAAGCGGTGCGGCTCCTCCATAGGCACGCGGTGAGCAGTTCGAACGTGGAGCAGCCGCGCAGGTGGGCCGGGAGGTGCTTCCTCCTGAGCGCGGAGACCTCTGTGGGGCCGAAGAAGAAGGACCGGTGGACCATGTCGTCGAGGGGGACGATGGTGCCCCTCGTGTCCGGCACGATCGTACTCTCGAAGGACGCACGTGGGGCTGGGGGGATTCCGAGCGTCGAGCAGCTCCCTCCTCCAAACCGGAGGGATGCTCGCGGTGGCTGTGCCATCTCCTCCTCCTCGTCGGGCGATTTCGGCTACGGCGTTCATGAAGAGGACCAGACCGGGTGCGTCGGACATGGTGTGGTTGAGGCGGAGGGCGAAGACGAAGCCACCGCAGGCGAGGCGGGTCACCTGAATGAGGAGCAGCGGGCAGTTGAGTACGCGTCCGGATCCCTCCACTCGTAGAGGAGCTCCTCGAGGCAGGGGAAGGGAGGCTGCAGCTCCTCCCCGAACTGGTCGAGGCGGACGTCGGCGTCAGCCTCGATGAAGACGACGCCCTCGCCAGTGCACTCGACCATGAGCTTCCGGTTCCGGTCTAATTCCCTGAGGCGGCCGGCGAAGGGATAGTAGAACACCAGAGCCTTGGCTAGAGCCTCCCTTATGACTATGACCTTGGCAGGGTGGTCCGTAGTAGTATGATTGTTGTGGTAGAACTGGATGACCGGGATCTGGAATCGTAGGCCTTCTTGATCATCGATGTCGGAGAGCATCTTGAACTCATGCGGCGTCGGGGCGGCAGGAGCCACCAGCACCGCCTCCTTGCGCCGGACGGAGAAGCTCAGCTGTGGTGCCATGGAAGTGAACAAACAAACCTATGCTATGTTTTATATGAGACTCAAGTGTGTGTGTGAGAGAGTTATTATGTGTTGTTTGAAGAGTGCATGTATTTATAGTGAGTGGGAAGGAAAGTAAGTGGAAGGGAGGGAGGAAGTAGTAGTCGTCCCAAACTCATTTGGACCACCTTAACTTACTCAACAATTGCTAAGAAAGGTTTGAGTGCATAACATAGGGAGGTTGAGGGTTTGGTGTTCTAGTTCACACTACCCAAATGTTATTGACTATAATTCTTTTTTTATTTGTTGATTGAATTTTATTTAGACAATACTAAGAGCACTACATAAAATTTTAATAGACCGTCATTATTTTAGGAGTTTTGGAATGGTAAAACTTTGACAATTCTGTCATATTCAGACTCAAAATTTTGACAATTTTTATTTAGAATTGCAAAAATTTGACAATACTTACGGTTTAGGACTGCATAAATTTTAACATTTCTAAGATCTGCGAGAGCTGTCATTTTTTTAGTCCTGGTGGTGACTATGAACATATAATTACAGAAAATGGTGACAGTAATTAATACTTTGTGTAGTGCTGTTAGTATTGGTCTTCCTTCTATATGTATGACTATGATTGTAATTATAGTTAGTTTAATTGCTCATGGTTAAAGAATTTAAAGAAACACAATCATCCTCATTAATTAAAAAAATATCATGCTAAAACAAGGTAAGATATATCAAAGCGAGGCGTGTTGGGAAAGAAGCGCGGAAACCTTTCCCCAAACCAGAGTACCTGCGAGAGGACCGAGCAATACAACGCACGAACCCAAAAACAACCACACAAAACAATCCACGCAGACACAGAGAATTTTTGACGTGGAAAACCCTTGCGGGAAAACCACGGGACGATCGGAGTCCAACCCTGAGAAGCCTCCACTAATGGAATAGAAGAATTACACCCTCTACAAACTCCTCCCGATCCAAATCGGATCCCCACAACACTCAGAGATAAGAACAATGATTACAAGGCTACGAAGAGCGAGAACGACGAGTAGAGATTACCCGAAACACGATCTCCTTCGAAAACGACCTTCAATCCTCCGTCTTCTCTTCCAAAGTTGTAATGGCACTCTTGCCTCCTTCTCTCTCCAAGTTGTGTTACGTTGCGATATGGCGTAATGAATTAGGGTTGGGAAAACCCAACTTAACTCCCCAATCCCGCAACCAACCTGGACCGTTGGATTAGATCCAATGGTAAAAACTCACCCGAAATCCCGCTTCAGCCCCCGACGACACAGAGTTCGGCCAGAACTCTGTGTCGGGCAAACAGCACTGGACGGCCAACTTCTGGAAGAGCCAGACCGAGTTCGGCCAGAACTCGGCCTGGGACCGAGTTCGGCCCGAACTCGGCTGCCTCATTCCAGAACCTCCCTCCGGGTCTTCAACAGCAGCAGCGACTCCGCGTCGCCTACTTCCCGAGCTTCTTCGACACAGGAACGGTGCTCGTCGCACTCCGGGGTCTTCTCCACATAGGTTGGGAACCCCACCCACTCCAACAATCTCCCCCTTCACAACTATGGGAGGATATCGTCATCCCGACGATCTGCCTGCAGTACTCAAACTTCTCCCTTGGTAGAATCTTCGTGAACATATCAGCTCAGTTGTCATCTGTATGAACCTTCTCAAGCTCCGCGTCCTTCTTCTCAACCACATCCCGTATCCAATGATACCGGGTCTCGATGTGCTTGGACCGGCTATGAAACGTCTGATTCTTCACAAGGTAGATAGCACTCTGACTGTCGCAAAGCAAAGTGTACTGCTCTTGCTTTAGTCCTATTTCCTGCAACAGCTTCTTCATCTACAACAGCTCCTTGCAAGCCTCCGTCGCCGCAATGTACTCTGCCTCTGTCGTCGATAAGGCAACACACTTCTGCAACCGCGACTGCCACGACACTGCTCCCTCCCGCAAACATCATCACGTAGCCTGAAGTCGATCGCCTCGTGTCTACATCTCCAGCCATATCAGCGTCGGTATACCCAACCATCTTTGGCTCGTCACCACCAAAGGAAAGTTTCCAACCAGCAGTGCCCTGAAGATAACGTAGAATCTACTTGACCGCACTCCAATGTACCCTTCCAGGATTTGAAAGATACCTGCTAACCGTACCAACTGCATGAGCAATATCTGGCCTCGTACACACCATGGCATACATAAGGCTTCCCACAGCTGAGGCATATGGAACCCGCTCTATATCTTCCTTTTCATCCTCGGTAGATGGACACTGTTCCTCAGTGAGCTTAAAGTGAGCCGCGAGGGGGGAACTCACTTTCTTCGACCCGTCCATCCCGAAACGCTGAAGTACTCAGTGAATGTACTTCATTTGGGACAAGTGTAGCAGCTTGGACTCTCTCTCTCGGTTGATCTCCATCCCAAGAATAGTCTTCGCTGCGCCCAAATCCTTCATAGAGAAGGCCGCGCCCAGTTGGTGCTTCAGCTCCGCTATCCTAGTGGCATTCCGACCCACTAATAGCATATCATCAACATAGAGCAACAAAATGATGAAATCATCCTCGGCAAAATACCTCACAAATGTACAATGATCCGACGTCGTCCATGCATAGCCATGCTCCCCCATAAACGACTCGAACTTCCTGTACCACTGCTTCGGGGCCTGCTTCAGACCATACAAGCTCTTCCTCAACCGGCAGACCAAATGTGACTTGCCCTTCTCACAGAATCCCTCTGGCTGCTCCATGTATAACTCCTCAAGATCACCGTGGAGGAATGTCGTCTTCACGTCCATCTGCTCGACCTCCAAGTCGAGACTGGCTGCTAATGCTAGCACCACCCGAATAGACGAATGCTTGACGACAGGCGAAAAGATCTCATCATAATCCACGCCTTTCCGCTGATCGTAGCCTTTGACTACCAGCCTCGCTTTGTATCGAGGGCGAGTAGCATCATCCGTCTGCTTCACTCTAAACACCCATCGATTCTTCAAAGCCTTCTTGCCCTTTGGCAAATACCAGATCATAAGTGGAATTGGTGTGCAAGGAACTCATCTCCTCCTGCATAGCCTCCATCCACTCCTGCCTGTGTTCGTCTTCCATAGCCTCTGCAAAGCTTTCGGGCTCTCCCCCTTCAGTCAATAGCACATACTCATTCGGTGAGTATCTCATAGATGGTCGACGATCTCTGTCACTCCTCCTCAAAGGAACCACTGGTGCTGGCTGTATACCGATAGCCTCCTCCCCTTCAGGAACTGCCTCTCCGACATGCTCATCCTCCTGAAGGACACCCTGACCACCATCAGCAGGCTGATGATCAAGGTTGGAAGCAACTCCATGTACCGGCTCCCCCATAACTGGATCCTCTACGATGTCCTCTGGAAACTGCTCGAAGCAAAATAACTCTAACTCAGGCAATTCCTCAGCCTCAGAAGGCATCTCGAAATCCTGAGTGTTGGTCATGGTCTGATCCTCGACGAATACCACGTCCCTATTTCTGTAGAGCTTTCCTTCTACTGGGTCATAGAGTCTATAGCCAAACTTATCCCGACCGTAGCCGCAAAGACACATCGCCTCGTCTTCGGCTTAAGTTTGGTCCTCTCATCCTTCGGTACATGCACGAAGGCCTTACAACCAAACGCCCGCAGGTGATTGTATGACGGCTCTTTGCCGTACCATACTTTGTCAGGCACATCACCCTGCAAAGGAGCACTAGGAGACAAATTAATAACATAAGCAGCTGTAAGAAGAGCCTCACCCCAATAACTGCCCGGCAAGTTTGCTTCTGACAGCAAACACCGCACCCTCTCCATCAGTGTCCTGTTCATGCGCTCCGCTACACCATTGAGCTGAGGTGTCTTGGGCAGAGTCTTCTGGTGTCGTATCCCTTGCTCTCTGTAATACGCATCAAAGGGACCGATGTATTCGTCACCATTGTCGGACCGAACACACAACAACTTCTTGCCCGTCTCCCTTTCAACAGAGGCCTGAAACTCCTTGAAAGTAGGCAGCACCTGATCCTTGGTCTTTAAGGCATAGACCCAAACCTTCCTGGAACAGTCATAAAGGTTATAAAGTAAGAAGCACCACCAAGAGATTTACCTTCATAGGACCGCAGACATCCGAGTGAATCAACTCGAGCAACGCCGGCTTCCTCGAACTTGGGTGACTTTGGAAAGACACCATATTTTGCTTTCCAGCTAAACAGTGCGTGCACTTCTCCAACTTTGTAGACCTGAGCCCTGAATCACCTTCCTGTTCACCAAGTAGCTCATCCCCTTCTCGCTGATATGGCCGAGCCGCCTGTGCCACAACTCGGTAGACGCATCACTGACTGCGTTCACCTCCTGTGCCCCCTGTGCGCTCCCCTCTAAATAGTAGAGATCGGACTTCTTGCTTCCTCTGGCAATCACCAACGAACCCCTGGAAAGCTTCCACTGACTGTTCCCGAAGAGACTGAAGAATCCCTCGTCATCCAACCTTCCAACCGACACCAGGTTGAAACGGATATCAAGGACATGACGAACATCTTTGAGAATAAGAACCGCACCCATCTTCGTTCTCAAATGCACATCTCCAATGGCAACCGCCTTCGACACATCTCCGTTGCCCATCTTCAACATGCCACAGTCGCCTGTCGTGTAAGTGACAAACAGTGCCCTGTTGTGAGATACATGTGCTAAAGCCCCTGAGTCCACCAGCCAAGAATTGTCGTCGCAGACGAGGTTAGTAATAACCTCATCACCTACGATGATCACATCGCCTCCATGCATCGAGGCCGTCGCTGTAGTGTTCTCTTCTTGCTTTCCCTTGTCGCCCTTCTTCTCCCTCTTCCAAGCGAAACAATTCCGCTTGATATGGCCCTTCTTACCACAATGGTAACACTCTGAGTCCTCGTAACGACCCTTGGACTTCCCCCTGCTCTTGTCTCTGCCACCACCTGGACCCCTGCTTTTGCCCCTTTCGCGGCTCTCTGAAACCAATGCCTCTGAGTGATGGGATGTAGATGAAGTGCCCTGAGAACGTCTCCGCATATCTTCATTCAACACCCCGCTCTTGGCAAACTACAGACTGACCATGCCCTCTGGAGCAGAAGTGATCATAGATACTCGTACGGTCTCTCACGAGTCTGGCAATGTACACAGCAGCCACGGTCCCTGAACTTCATCGTCGAACTTGACTCCCATAGAAGATAGCTGGTCAACCACGCCCTGGAACTCACTCAAGTGATCCGAAATAGACGCCCCATCCTTGTATCGCAGACCCATCATCGTCCGGATCAGGAACAACTTGTTTACCCCGGTCTTCTTCACATACAAGGATTCCAGCTTATCCCACAACGTCTTCGCGTGCTCAATATTGGCAACGTGGTTGTACACGTTTTCGTCTACAAACTACCGTATGTACCCACACCTGTATGTGCTCGAATGTCCAGTCCTCCTTGGATTTATCACTGGGCTTCTCGGACGCAAACACGGGTAGATACAGCTTCTTGACAAATAGCAAATCTTTCATCTTGCTCCGCCAATAGTGATAATTGGTGCCGTTCAGGTTCACCATGCACACCAGCTTCGCGTCCATCTCTCCTCTCTGGTTTTTCTGTCAACTACTGACACTCCTTCTGAATTCCAGAACCTGGCTCTGATACCACTCTGTTGGAAAAGAAGCACGAAAACCTTTCCCCAAACCGGAGAGTACCTGCGAGAGGACCGAGCAATACAACGCACGAACCCAAAAACAACTACACAAAACAATCCACGCAGACACAGAGAATTTTTGACGTAGAAAACCCTTGCGGGAAAACCACGGGACGATCAGAGTCCAACCCTGAGAAGCCTCCACTAATGGAATAGAAGAATTACACCCTCTACAAACTCCTCCCGATCCAAATCGGATCCCCACAACACTCAGAGTTAAGAACAATGATTACAAGGCTACGAAGAGCGAGAACGACGAGTAGAGATTACCCGAAACACGATCTCCTTCGAAAACGACCTTCAATCTCCTCTTCTCTTCCGAAGTTGTAATGGCACTCTTGCCTCCTTCTCTCTCCAAGTTGTGTTACGTTGCGATATGGCGTAATGAATTAGGGTTGGAAAAACCCAACTTAACTCCCCAATCCCGCAACCAACCTGGACCGTTGGATTAGATCCAATGGTGAAAACTCACCCGAAATCCCGCTTCAGCCCCCGACGACACAGAGTTCGGCCAGAACTCTGTGTCGGGCAAACAGCACTGGACGACCAACTTCTGGAAGAGCCAGACCGAGTTCGGCCAGAACTCGGCCTGGGACCAAGTTCGACCCGAACTCGGCTGCCTCATTCCAGAACCTCCCTCCGGGTCTTCACAGCAGCAGCGACTCCGCGTCGCCTACTTCCCGAGCTTCTTCGACACACGAACGGCGCTCGTCGCACTCCGGGGTCTTCTCCACATAGGTTGGGAACCCCACCCACTCCAACAAGGCGTTCAAAGGAAGGCTAGGCATATGCATTTGTCCTATGATCCGAATTAGGGATTAAAAAAAGTCATGTAGTTAATGCATGCAGATGCTTAGAATGTAGTTGGCTTAGCTTAGCTTGCCATGAAAGACTTTAAGTTTCTTACCGTAGATCGAAATATAAGAAAGAAATGATCAAGCCTTGGTATAGTAGCAAAATAATGCTTGTGATTGATCTACGTTGGTCTATTTTCGATATCTAGTTGGCAGGGGCGGATGCAACAATTTAAGAGATGGGATCACCTCAAATGCAAAGGAACCCAATATATATATAATATTATATATATATATATATATATATATATTAAAAATATATATATATATATACATATATATATATATTTTAATATATATTATATATTATATATATATATATATATATATATATATTATATAGATAGATAGATAGAGAGAGAGAGAGAGAGAGAAGAGAGAGAGAGAGAGATATTATTCAGTCCCTTCGAGAGGCTTACAACCAATTCCAACCCGAATGCCTATATACAATCCCAGCCCGCAAGCACCTCTCCCATCCGAAGGCCTCATACAACTGTAGTCGCAGCTCTCCTGCCTCCTACGGACCGCACATGTTCTGCACCCAACACCACCCACTTAATCCCCCTAGAGAGAATTAATGGTACCCCATTTCGAACTAGCAACCTCCTAGGATATGCCTCCATCTTAACCGATAGGCTATGACCTCATTATATATATATATATATATATATATATATATATATATATATAATATAATTATATTATATATATATATATATATTGGAGAATCCATTGATTCTCTCTTATCTTGTTATTAGTTATTATTAGGAAGATTTTATGTTTTCATTAGTTTTTCTTTGCATAACTTCTCCTTGATTCAAGGATGGATAATGATTGTAATAAACTTTTCCTTGATTCATGATAGACATCGATGTATTTCTTCTATTTAAACCAGCCTTGGGGCTGAAGAATAAACAAGAAAGCATTCACGACTTATTTCTAATATGGTATCACAGCCAGGTTCCCTAAGCTAGGGTTTGTAAAGTTTTCCATTAACTCGATTAGGCTCTCAATGGCCAATTCCAATAGATGGCAGCAAGCCCTAACCGGCTTAACAAATAACGAAAACTCCTTCGCGACAGAAGACGAAGCAGGTCGTGGGAACGGCGCAGCAGCCATGGCGATGGTATGGTGCTGGTTGCGGTGCTGCACTGATGGAGGCGCTGGTTGCGGAGCTGGCGACGGTACTGGCCGTGGTGAAGGCGGCGCCAATGGAGACGGAAATTCTTTCAGAGACAACGTATTTCAACGAAAGTAAGAAGTCGGATAAACCTGGTTTGATCACTGCAAACGCGCATGGCATACGCGTGAAACATGTTGGAAGCTCCACGACAACCTCCGAACTGGAAGAAAAAAGTGATAATGAGGGTCGTGCATTTCAGGATAGTAATTCAGATCAAGGGCATCAATCTTCTTTAACTCATCTTTCACTTATAACGGAACAACTAGACAAACCGTTCAAACTTCTCAATCTAAACTCCTTCTTGCTCTATAGCACAAAAAGGTAATTCTGTTTTTCTTAGTGTCAGTCCCAACTACACTTGGATAGTAGATTCAGGTGCAACCGATCATATGACAAGTGAATCTACTATGTTTTCTTCATATAGTCCCTATGTCAAAAATCAAAAAATAAGTCCCAGATGGCTATTTTTCATCTTGCAGATAAAGGTTCAGTTGTGTTGTCTCCGATGTTGACTCTTAAAGATATCCTTCATGTTCAAATCTATCTTGTAGCCTATTGTATGTCAGTAAATTAGCTCACAAAAAATGTCAAACTACCTTTTTTTGTTCTCACTATGTTTTTCAGGATTTGAACTCGAAGAAGATTATTGGTAGTGCTAAGGAGAATGGAGGACTCTACTACTTCGACATTGGACCTAAATCATAACTACCTTCCAAACCGACAAGTTCCTGCTTGAGTCTTTTTTGTTCCGAATAATGATGACAACATTATATTATGGCATTTACGATTAGATCATCCTAGTTTTCGTTATTTAAAACACTTGTTTCCTAATTTATTTGTAACAAAGATTTGTCTTTGTTTAAATGTGAGGCATATAAATTTGCAAAACATCATCGTTCCATTTTCCAATATAGCTTTGTAAACCATCAAAACATTTTTTATTATTCACAGTAATATTTGGGGCCCTAATCGTACAAGTACACTTTCTCACAAAAAATGCTATATCACATTTATAGATGATCATTCAAGAGTATGTTGGGTATACTTGTTAAAGGAGAAATCCGACATTTGTCAGGCTGTAAAGGATTTTTTTTAAAATGGTGCAAAATCAATTTCAGACAACTATTCAAGTTTTTAGAAGTGACAATGGCAGTGATTACTTTAACACAATTTTAGGTGATTTTTTCTTCAAAATGGAATTGTGCATCAAAATTTATGTCCTAATACTCCCCAACAAAACGGAGTTGCAGAAAGAAAAAATAGACACTTATTGGAGGTGTCTATAGCTTTACTCTTCTCAAATAAAGTACCAAATTATTTGTAGGGTGAAGTAATTTTAACTGCTATATTTATTAACATAATTGTTAGGGTTATATACTAAAAGCATCATTTTGTAGTAACCTTATTTCCTTAAATTTTGAATGAGAATCATATGGACAAATGTTTGCATCTTGTATTTGTTGTAAGTGTTAATGCAAATGTTGATATTCTATATTGTAGATAATATGGTGTGTGGTGTCACACAGAAGATCTTATTATCAGTTCCCTATGGAATATATAAATAGTTCACAACCTACATGGACTTGGACAATCTATTGGAAAGGTTGTAGTGTAATCTGATTAGTCTATCTTGACTATAGGTTTACACTAGTACACTTTGTGTGTTGAACATGGCCACTTGAGGTTGTTCTCTTTGTACTGACTATAAATGAGAACAAACACCTCTGTTATTATGGATTCTTGTGCTCTTAATCTAGATATAATAACAGACAATGTATATGCAGTGTGCATTACTTTGACTCATAAAAGAGTGAGATTCATTATGGATCAACAACCTCTATAATTGGGTAATAACATTATATGTATGATGGGCAGTTGATTATAAATGGAATCCATGTCCCAATATTTGATGATGTCCCCTTAAGGAGCTCATAAAGATTGTCATGTAAACCCTGCAGGTGGATTATATCCGACATGACAAATAAAGTTGAGCGTACTACTTAAGGATAAAAGATGTCGAATCAATATAGTTGTCAGTAACTTAATTTGATCGACGGACATTCGATATCTTAATATGGGGAGCCAAACGAGCATATAATAAAAGGAGCCCACAAACATAATTTGGATTAGGAAGATAGTGCAACAATAGCTCATTAGTGGACAGAGCTATTGTTAATGGGCCTAGATTGTGTGTTTGGACTGAACACAGGATATCCAAATCCATTAGAAGGCCTAACCTAATTTCTCTCATGGTCCCTGCCGTAGACTATATATATCTTCTATTCTCTGGCCGCCAAATGATGATCAAAAAAATCTGAAGCTTTCTTTAAATTCATGATTCACGTAAGGAGAGAAGAGAAGATGCCAAGAAGAAGAAAAGGTTGGGAGATCGTCGCCCACACGACGTCCAACTCGAGAAAGGAAATGTGCAGAAGATCTTGGGGTCGTCCGCTCGAGATTGCCATGAACTACTTGTCTTCTTCCCCGCAGGTATAATTCATGAATCCTAGTTTCGTCTATGAAGGGTTAGAATACGTATTAAATCTGTTTAACTTTCTATTGATCAATATGCACACCAAAGTAAGGGTCATGGGAATCCCCAGTTCCAACAATAATGCCCTCAAAGGTTCTCAATTTTCAAACTCCTATTCATGTTTTCAAAGAATGTTTTTCTGTTACTCGTGTTTCAACTGGTTTGACATTAAAAAAATTTGGTTGCACATTTGTTCATGAACATAAGAATACTGGCAAACTCGAACCATGTGCTATAAAATATGTTTTTGTAGGGTACTCTCCACCAGAAGGGATATAAATGTTTTGATAAAAAAAATTGTTTGTCACTATAGATGTCATTCTTTGAAAACCAACCTTTTTTTATGATACTCATCTTCAGGAGGGAACTTAAAGGAAGACTCATTTCAAACTGAGAACATAAGTTTTTAAATAACTTGTCCTTGCCTATATTTCAAAATTCTAAGACTTGTACTTCTACACCAACAGAAAATGGCCATGATTTATTATCTGAACCTACTCCTACTATGAGTAGGAACTCGATGAATCCGAGCCTACACTTTTTCATGGAAAAAATATGGCCATGATTCATTATCTGAACCTACTCCTACTATGAGTTTGGAGCTCGATAAATCCAAGCCTATACTTTCTCATGGAAAAATAGTAAGAATCTTGAAGATGATAATGGTGAACTAATTGAAATGCCACAAAATGAATAGTCATCTAAAGAGAACATATTCGAAGTAGGAAACAAGACTTCGAAAGTAAAGGTGTTTGTGAGGAAGAACCATAAAGAAGCGGATGTGTCCACATCTCAACACTGTCATGTTTCTGAACCAAAATAATCAACCTCTAAGAAAAGAAAAGGTAAGTCTATCTCTGTCTCTTAGTCGTATCATGTATCCTAATATAGATGATCCCATAGCTGTTAAAAAATCTATTAGATCTTGCCCTAAATACCTGTGTCCGATTTTATATCATATTCAAACTTGTCTTCATCTTTTTATGCCTTCACCTCCCAATTGTCTAGTGTAGAGACTTCAAAGAATGTACAGATGATCTAGAAGTTTCGAAGTGAAGAAAGTTGTATTTGAGGAGATGAAAGCTCTTAAATAGAATAAAACTTGGAAAGTCATGACACTACCAGTTGGTAAGAAAAGCGTAGGATGTAAGTGGGTGTTTACTGTGAAGTATAATTTGGATGGGTCAGTTGAAAGGTATAAGGCTCGCTTGGTGGCTAAGGGTTTCACTCAAACCTATGACAAAGATTACTCAGAGACATTTGCTCATGTTGCAAAATTGAACATTGTCAGAATACATTTATCTCTTGCGGCTAACCTGGATTGGCCTTTACATCAGTTGGATGTTAAAAATGTCTTCCTCAATGGTGACCTAGAAGAAGAAGTATACGTGATAGTCCTCATGGCTTTGAAGACAAATTTGGATCAAAGATATGCATGTTGAAGAAGTCTCTTTATGGCTTAAAACAATCTCTGAGAGCTTGGTTTGAAAGATTTACTCAGTTATGAAGAACCAAGGGTACACTCATGGACAAGTTGATCACACTTTATTCACCAAATTTCCCTCAGATGGAAATTTATTGCCTTGATTGTTATGTAGATGATATTGTCCTCACTGGAGATGATACAGTTAAAATGAGAAGAAAAAAAGACTTGCTACAGACTTTGAAATCAAGGACTTAGGGTCCTTGAGATACTTTCTTGGTATGGAGGTTGCTCGATCGAAGAAAGGAATTATGGTTTCACAGCAGAAATACATTCTCGATCTATTGCGAGAAACAAGAATAAGTAATTATCGACCAGCCAACACCCCCATGGATTTTAATGAAAAACTTTGGGGAGAAGGAAATATTCCTGTTGACACGAAAGATACCAGAGGTTGGTGGGTAACACTACCAAAATATGTCAAATTAGCGACGAGATTAGCAACTCCAGTTAAAAATGTCGCTATGTTTTATATATTTAGCGACGTATGAAAATGACGTCGCTGAACATCCCTATCAGCGAGGTTTAGCGACATTTAGCGACTAAATTATGGTTTGGAAAGAACAAGTCGCGATTTTGCGCAAAACGTTGCTAATTTATTTTATTCAGCGACATTTAATCAAGTACGTCGCTATCCTATTAGTGAACAGCGACATCGAGCGACGTCTCTCTCAGACGTCGCTAAAAACTTTCATATAGGGTTCTAGGAACCCGATCGATTTCATTTTATTTCACCCAAATTTTCGATCTCCCGCCTCTAGCCCCAAATTTCTCTCCCCCTCCCCCTCTCATCTCCGGCGATCCCTTCCGCCGACGAGCTCCTCCCCTCTGGCAAGGCCTCCCCCCGGCGACCCCTCCTCCGGCGACCCAATTCTCCTTCGTCCCCTGCGCCGACGACCCCCTCGCCCCTGGTGACCTCGTCGCCGCACCTCCACCGCCGATCTCCCTCGTCCCCTACTCCGTACCGGCGACCCTGACCTGACCCCGTCCAGGTATACCTAACCCTAACCCTATCTCCCACTGACACACTCACTGATATGACACTAACACACTCACTGATATGACACCGACACACTCCTTAATTTCCATAACATGAACATGGACACGGACCCAAACATTCACGCACTAAGACACAGACACAGATACCCAGACAAGTGGACATACTCGACATACAACACGTGGACAACACGTGGACACATACGACTTACAAACACGTTGACACTGTCATTGCTATCTTGATGTGAATACTTGATTCACATTTGGGGTTAGGGTGCGGGTTATCAAAATGACTTGGGGTTTTTACCTAGTAGTAACATAGTTAAGGTATTACCAACTCTAATGTATAGGTAAGGACTTAACTAGGATAGGTAATGTGAATCCTAATTTAGGTTAAGATATTAGGGATTACCTAATCTAGAATTTATAGAGTATCCAAGTACCTCGAGTGTATAGAGTATCCTAAGAAGTGTATAGAGTATCCTAGTACATAGAGTGTATAGAGTATACTAGTACATATAGAGTATCCTCTAGAAGTGTATAGAGTATCCTAAGAAGTGTACAGAGTATCCTAGTACCTAGAGTGTATAGAGTATCTAGTACCTATAGAGTATCCTCTAGAGTGTATAGAGTATCCTAGTACCTAGAGTGTATAAAGTATCCTAAGATATTGGGGATTACCTACTCTTGCTACGAAGTATCCTACTACCTAGAGTGTATAGAGTATCCTAGAAGTGTAGGTATGATTGGTACACTATTTTTAACCCTTCTCTAGAAATTAAATTTACTTACAAGCCTTTTGGGCCTATCAGAGTTATATTTTTTTCGAAAATCTAGTATAACGTTGATTATCTCAAAAGGCTTGCATAAATAAGAGTGTGTAGAGTGAGTATACTAGTAGTATATCGTAGTATCCTAGAGTGTATAGAGTAAGTATCCTCGAGTGTATATAGTGAGCCTTTCTACTTCCTTTCTTCTCATTCGGATCATTCAACCGACTATGCGCATCATATGATATCTACCTCAACCTTACCCTAGAGAAGTGTGAAAATATTAATACTAACTAAGATTCACAGTATCGATATTGGTATCGGAATCGCTATTGGCATCATTTACGGTTGATATCATGAATCTCATGGCTTTCTCTAGCAGAGCAAAATGTAAAATCAAACGTGAAGCAGAGCTTCAAATTCAAAACATCAGAAGTAAAAAGTTTTTGATTGGACTACCACAAATTGAAAACTTTTTACTTCTAATATTTTGAATATGAAGCTCTGCTTCACTTTTGGCTTTATTTTCCTCTACTAGCGGAAGCCATGAGATTCATGATATTAACCGTAAATGATACCAATACCGATTTAGATACCAATACCGATATTGTGAACCTTGGTTAATATTAATATTTCATACTTCTCTAGGCTAAGGTCGAGAAAGATATCCTATGATGCAGAATAGGATGTTGAGAGAGTCGAATGAGAAGCAGGGAAGTAGAGGGGGGTCAGAGAGGGGCCTTCTTGTTGAACATGTGATGACACTCATTTAATACTCATGTGTCTATGCATCCATTTGGAATATACTCGAATAATGTATATCTATCTTTGCAGAATTATAGTCAATTAATGGATATGAATTAATATTTGTGGCATAGTTCGTGGATGTACAATCGTTATCCTGATGATAGGTGTGGTGTACATAATGAATTTATACAGGGAGTAGAGCAGTTCCTGTAGTTCGCCAAGGCGTTCCCTTAGTACATGGACCGTACCAAAATTCAGTGTCCATGTGTGAGATGTCGCAACATGAAATATCATCCAAAGTGGACATGACATATCATTTGTACTCGAGTGGTTTCATGTCGAATTACTATCAGTGGACCTCACAAGGAGAACTTGTGCCTTTAGCATCAGAGCTGGAGCCTAATTTGCCGTATATGGATGTCCATGACCATGCTGGTTACAATGAAGGGTGGGTGAACATGGTTTTCGACACTGCAGGGCCTAGTTTCGATCCGGACAATCATGATACGGCTGAGGGGGCACCGAATGCCGATGCTGCGAAGTTCATGGAGTTGCTGGAGAATGTAAGGACTCCTTTATATCCTGGTTGTGAGGATCATTCATGTTGGAGGTAGTTACAAGACTGCTGAGCATCAAGTCCAACTTCAACATGTCTTAAGGATGCTGCAATCGAATCATCGAGTTGATTATAGAGATCTTGCCGAAAGGTGCAAAGTTACCTACAGACTTCTACCGGTCTAAGAGGATGGTGAGATCTCTATGGATGGGATATGAAAAATCGATGGATGTCGCAATGGGTTCATGTTATACTATAAAGACGACAAGGATGAAGATGCGCGCAGATTTTGTGGTACTGATCGCTACAAGGCAACATGTTCAAGTAGGACTCCCAGTGCAAGGAAGCCTGCCGACTCGATGCACTACTTGTCGTTGACGCCGCAGTTGCAGATGTTGTTTATGGTGAAGGAGACTGCAGAAAACTTGAGTTGGCACAGACGGAAACAGATCGAAGGAGTGTTGGATCACCCATCTGATGGAAAAATATTTAAGCACTTTGATTGAGAGTATCCAGATTTTGCTTCGGATCCGCGTAATGTCAGATTGGGGTCTCTTCTCTGGCGATTTTACCCCATTCGGAATTTTGGGATCCCAGTATTCATGTTGACTTGTGATTGTCACTCCGTACAATGTACGATCTTAGATGTGCATGAAGACTCCGTATATGTTTCTCACCGTTATTATCCCAGGTTCAAACTATCCGAAGAGGAACATCGATGTGTATTTACAGCCATTAATAGATGAGTTGAATCAGCTGTGGGAAGTAGGTGCCAACACCTACGATGTTTCTAGAAAGCAGAATTTTTAGATAAGGGCCGCACTGATGTGGACCATCAATGACTTTTCGGCCTATTGAATGTTATCTAGATGGAGCACTCATGGTCGTCTCTCATGTCCATATTGCATGGACAGCACGAAGGCTTTCCGTTTGAAACACGGAGGAAAATCGTGCTTCTTCGATTATCATCGACAGTTCCTGTCGAAGGACTATCCGTTCCGGAGGAACATGAATGCTTTCATGTCGACGTTGTGGAGAAGGCCAATCCACCGCAAAGGTGGATTGGAGACACGATATGGGAGGAGGTCAAGAATTTTCCATGTGCTATCGAAGATCCTACAAAGGGATACTAGTGTGATGAATTTGGTCACACCCATAATTGGACGAAAAGAAGTATATTCTAGGACCTGCCATATTAGAGCACTAATCTGATCAGACATAACCTTGATGCCATGCATATCGAGAAGAATGTGTTTGATAACATAATTAATACTGTGATGGACGTAAAGAAAAAAATAAAAGAAAATCCAAGGCCAGGTTGGACTTGGAAGATATATGTAGACGTCCTGCGTTGCATTTGATAAAGGAAGGCAATAGAAAGTATAAGCAGCCTAAGGCAATTTTTTCAGTAGATAGGGAGGATAAAGGGAGACTTTGTAGGTGGATTCAGGGCTTAAAATTTCTTGTCGGATATGTGTCAAATTTAAGAAGATTCTTCGACCTGAAGGAGAACAAACTGACGGGTATGAAGAGCCACGACTGTCACATATTTATGGAGAGGTTAATTCTGATCGCATTTCAGAAATTATCATCGTAGGTCGTTTGGGATCCGTTGACACAGCTGAGCATATTCTTCAGAGATCTTTGTTCTACTAAGTTGCTTGTCGATCGTCTAGAAAAGCAAGAGAAGGACATTGCAGTAATACTGTGCAAGCTTGAGAGGGTGTTCCCTCCTGGGTTCTTTGACTCCATAGAGCATTTGCTAATTCATCTTTTCTACGAGGCTCGTATTGGTGGACACATCAGTTATCGATGGATGTACCCGTTTGAGCTGTATTTGAACCATCTGAAGAGAAAGGTGAAAAAAACAAGGCTCGGGTCGAGGGTTCGATTTGTGAAGCCTATGTTCTCGAGGAGATTACAAACTTTTGCTCGACGTATTTCAAGCTACATGTTGCTACTAATAGAACAAGAGCTTTGAGAAATGACAATAGACATCTTGAATCTAATGATACAATATTGAAAGTCTTCAATGCTTTTGGAAAGCCTTCGGAGAAAATGAAGAAAAGATATCTGAATGATGAGGAACTAAGGGCTACTCAGTTATATATATTACTCAACTACGACGAGGATGAAGTGGAGAAGCTCGAGGGGTAAGTAACTAATACGTCCATGTTTACATCATCATAATGTAATAGTATCCAATATTATTATTACACTAATTGGTCGATGTGTTATTATTTTCAGCACATTTAATGATAAGGTGAGGTCGAGTAGACAGTACATAACGAATGAAGAACTGAAACAGAAAATGAGACATCATTTTCCTTCATGGTTGAGTGCATATGTAAGATACTCAGTAATTACTTTTCGTATATGCACTTTGCACAGTAATTAATGGAACGCTGGATTTAATTTCTTATCTTATGGTATTTAGGTCGATCGTCCGGACGCAATACTAGAGAATGAGTCTATTAGAACTCTAGCTAAGGGGTCTATTTATTCCGTCAAAATCTGGCCAAGCTATTGTGTTAATGGGTTTAGGTTCAAGTCAACAAATATTCCGATCAGAGAGAACTTTTCGGATCTTGATTCGGCCAAAAATAGTTGTTTGTGTATTCGATCTATAAAATATAAAGATGTCGATCCGGGCAATGATTTCTATGACGTTTTACGGAAGATTATGGAGTTGACATATAACTACGGCATAGAGCCGGCTAGAATCGTGTTGTTGTGATTGGTTCGATCCGATCCAAGATCAAGGTTAGAAAATTGACAAGCATGTCTTGTGGATATTAACTACCGGCATCGATATCAAGGATACGAACCATTTGTCCTAACAAGTCAGGCTCAACTAGTTTATTTCACTACTTATCCTAGACGGGGAACAACTAGGTTGGACTGGTGGGCAGTATGCAAGACTACACTACAAGAAAAAAAACCCTTTTTACAACGTTGAAAAAACGTTGTAAAAGGTCTTTTACGACGTTCAATAGAAGGTCGTTATATCCAGGGTTGTAAAAAGGAGGATATCTTCCACAATGTTCATTTGAACATTGTAAAAATGTTGTAGAAGTTCTTCTCATAACAGTTTATAAACATTGTTGAAATTTCTAAAATCTGACCAAAACTTTTCTACGACATTTTTTAAATATTGTAAACAATACTTTTAAAACAAATTGCACATGTTGTAAATATAATTTCAACAACATTATGCAACTGTGGTAAAAAATAATATCTACCACATTCAGTAAACATTATACATATATTTTATACAACATTGTACAAATATTGTAAAAAAGTTTATACTATTTTTACAAAATGTTGTATATTTTATTCAATCATGTTTGCCTAACATTGTAATAAATATTTGTATGTTGTAATTATAATATCAACAATAATTTAGAAGTATTGTAGATAAATTTTACAATATTTCGAAACGTTGTAAAAATATTATCTTACAACAATTTTGGCACGTTGTTGATAAAAAGAGTTTATACAACTTCTACAAAATATTGTATATTTTATTCAATCATGTTTTCCAAACATTGTAATAAATATTTGTATGTTATAATTATAATATCAACAATAATTTAAAAATATTGTAAATAAATTTTACAATATTTAGAAATGTTGTTAAAATATTATTTTACAACAGTGTTGAAATGTTGTTGATTATGTTTCCATTTTTTAAAAAAATACAATTTACAAATAAAAATATATTGAATACAATTATAATACTAATACAAATACACAAATACAAATACACAAATACAAATACATTATTCTAATTTTTGCTCCTGTTGTCGTTGTTGTTGTTGCTATCGCTGCTGCTCTTACTACTGTTGTTAGTATTGCTACCGTTGTTGTTGCTACTGTTGCTCTTGTTGAATTTATTGTGTTGTCACTTTCTCAGAAAATTTTGAAATCACTTTTAATCCCCATCTACCGATCCCTCTTTGTTTTCTTGTAGAGTTCCTCATTGACACCAACTTTCAGCTAGTAGTAGAGCAACTGCCAAGATCGCCCTCCGGGCCTATAGGCATAAGTTGCAGGAACTTTTCACTAATACACAAAAATGTCGACAAAGTAAACTAACTCAAACAGTAAATGAATGGAGATATAAAGAGCAATGACATCTGGTACAAGTACAAAGTTTCCAATGCCTAATCTTGAGAGCAATATTCAGAGTTAATAATGCAAGAATAAGGGTTCAAGATCCATGGAGACACATTTGTAAGGCGTGTTTTGTGTGGCTGGCACACATGCATTAGGGGCCAATCAAAACAAGTACAATAAGTTGTCGTATCAGCATCCTATCCGAAATTCTACTATCAAAAAACTTATCCTAGCTGACATGTTTTTCACGGTAAGTTAGTTAAAACCGCACCAACGCTAGTGGCTAGGAACATTATTGTTGATGAAGCAAAACTCTCATAATAAATCATCCTATCATTCCTCCTTTCATAGGAAGTTTTATTTCAGTGCCCTGAGATGTCACCCTTAATTGGGCCAGCTTTTGGATTGTGGGGTTCTTTCCCACATAACGTCCTGAACTTTTCAACCTATAAATGACTACATTGTTGATAGGCACTCATAATTCTTACCAAGTTGCATAAGTGGTCATATAGATCCCATCTTAAAAGGTAGACAAACATATTTGACCTCTAGGTATCATAATTCAGGTATCGCGAAAAACTGAAGTCTATTGGGTGATAACTAATACCACAATGTTTGATAAGCAAAAGGTTACAATCCATTGGTTTATCATAGGCCACATAATAGATTCTATTGTACTTTACTTGAAGATGTCAACTAGTATAGGTGACATTGATGCATTCATTGATACAACCCAACTCTATGCAACATTTAATTTCTGATAGGTACATAGTAAACTTGGTCAGGTGCTAATTCTAAGTATGCATTCCTCACTATATATGAACACATCATCAAGGTTAAAAGTTCTTACCCATTGGAATCAGATGAATCCTCAATATAGAAGTGAAGAATTGCTCCATGGGGATCACGAGTAACAGTAGGCACAAATCGTCTAACAGAACCAACAACACATCCAGAAACATCAGGATCTCCATCCTCTATTAGCACCCATATAATTATTACTCTTACTAGATTTGGCTTCTTAAATATAGAAAATAAATATTACCACTCCATGCAAAATAACTAACATAAGCAAAACACACAAAAACTACATAAGTGTCTATACGAGACTTGATTATGAGAACAAATACAGAAGGCTCTCCAAACCTGTAGCAGGCCTCTGGGATGATAGAATAGCAACGTCTCCCTCCTTGAAGGTCCACTTGCGTTCATGATTTGGAAGAACTGTGATATCATACCATCCTAGATTTGACAAAGTTGACATTAACTTACAGGAAATTGGTACTTCTACTCAGTTTCCGGAGTATTAGAACAACATTGCAAAAAATAAAAACTAGAAGAAAGACCTTATACTTCCATGGCATTGTAGGAAAGAAAGAATGAGTGGAATCAACATGGAGCAACAACATCAATATGAAGCACTAAAAGACTGAAGCCTTGGAAGAAATCAATACATCTTCATTACAAGACTTAAGAAGTCATGTTCCACGAAAAGAAAGTAAGAATCCCCCTTTCAGCAGAACTTTTACATTGATAGCGTGGTTTAAGGTTTAAGAAGTTTCGGTTCAGTTTCATTTGATTCAGACTGAAACAGAGCAAACTACACACACAAAATATAAGGGAGAAGGAAATCAAAACTGGAACCGTCTTAATTTTCCTATCAGGTCACATACAAGCCATTAACAGAAAATGATCGGTCCACACAATCACAGAGTTACCTAAAGCAAACCTAGAAGATGTAAGACCAAGTCAGGATGACTCTTCTACACGACTTCAACAGTCCTAGCTTCGAGCATAGTTTGGGTGCCAGAGTCTTTGATCGTTCACGAAGGCAAGGTTATGGCCAGAGAACTAGTCGTTGGGTCAGTTCACAATCACTCTCAACTAGATATTTTTAAGCTTGTGGTATTCTAGCCATTGATCAATCTTACTATCTTTCAAAAACTTGAATTGTGTTTAGGGTCTTTTTATTGTATCACTGAAACCCAACGATAATCGCATATAGTAAATACTTTTGTGAAGTATATGGACGCTAATGAATATGGAATTATGAAAAATCTGGTGGCGTACGGAAACGTCAAAACAACGGAGATCTCAGAAGAAAGAGAATTATTGCAGTACAACAGCAGGACAACCCTCATACAGAGATAGCACATAAGATAAGACATTCGAAAATTGATACAATAATAAATGTTTATTCAAGAAAAAGGATGTCAAGAGAAAATCATGAAATCAGATGAACATAATTAATGAACAGAAACAGAAAAAAGAGCTTTGGGTTCAAGTACCTGTTGTTCAGTCCTAGTCAAGGTCTGCCGTAACGTTCCTCAAGTGCTTGAACCAGCATTGATTCACATTTGCCAGCTTCTTTCAACCGACTCTCGAGTTCAATTAGAGGTTCATTATTGACCCATGCCTCCGCTAATGCTTCATCCTCCTTGGTTGCGTTCAATGCACTGGTATATAATTCCTTTTGAGCAGCAAGTTCTGCTTGTTTTCTCTCTATTGTTTCTTGCATCAACTTTTCTGTAGCTGCCTTATTTTTTAATACTTCTACTTTTCTCTCCTCAATCTAATGTATACAACAAGAGAGTAAAACAATTTGAAGGGTTAGCTAGGAGTTTAAGCGAAGGAAATAGTTGCTCATGAATATTCTCGACAAGGCTAATATCAATTACACATTAAATAGTCAGAAAAGTTATTATCATGAAAGTCGTTAAATTGAGGAAGGACATTCTTCTAGAATCTGTATAAAAATCTATAATGGATAGACATTGTTTCGACTTCAATCAGAGTTTAATGCAAAAGATAGCAGTTGAGGAAGTTAGCAAAGTGCAGCCATCAGTAATCTTAGCATAGGCATTTCCCTCTCATGGCGAAGAATCAAATAAATCATTCATAATCATAACCATCAAGATTTGTACCAAAACTTGAAGTAGCCATTCCAAACAGAGCAAGCATGTCAGGAATACGAAATCGATAACATATGACATAGCATAGGCAAGCATACATTTCCAAGAAATTGATGATCAAACCAATATAATTGCGGTTGTAGACTTGAGGGGAATGAAGAAACAAGATTCATGTTGAAACAATTTTAGCCTACTTCATGTTGTGTTATATTTGTCACTACTGCTGTAGCTATAGCCGGACCTAACTTGTTGGATAAATTATTTCCTGTGTTCATACCTCATAGTTGTAGCAGTAAATACGGGTAGTACCTGGTATTAATTGCCCATATACATTAGTAATTTAAGTAACATCTTAACTATCATGAACGACAAAAGAATCATATTTGAGTCAAAATTCTCATTCTGCAACTGATCAGATCATAGAATATAGTTCTCTAAAAGAGCAGATTAACAGAAAAGTGCCAGAATGTGATTATGTTTAACAATATGGTGCTAAGTGAAATTGAAGAAATGTTGAAGACCATAGATGCAAGTGTACTTTACAAATTACAATAATGGCCTAGCATATTTTATGCAAAATAGTCTGAGAGCTTTTATTAGCAACAACAGGACTAGCATGAAGAATTTGACAAATGCAGCGACACTAATTGCACTCTATTCCGAGAATACATGTCAAACGAGAATTTCAAAGATCAAAACAATTTCTTTATGCCTACTTTAGAAGAGATTTATCTAGTACTCGAAAGCCTCGCATCAATGTTAAAACAAAACGCTAACAACTTCTCTAAGGTTAAACCAAATAATAACAGCTCTTCGATCCATAATCTGTTATGTATCAACAAAAATTAACAAATAATCCAACTTTCATGAATGAGACTGCACCAAAACAAAAATATCGAACCAAAATACTGTACCAAATAGAGGCCCTAAAATTAAATCAAAGCAAGATCCTAAAATTAATAAGAATTTCTTCCTAAAAACTGAACCAAAAAACTAGAAAAGAGAAGAAACAATCAGAGAAGAGAGTCGGGATGCTCTGCTAAGCCGGTGAGAACTCCTGCTAAGTCGATATCGTCATCGGAAAGGTAGGTCGATCTCCTGCTAAGTGGGTGAAAACTCTGTTAGTGCAGAGGCACAATTTCCGATGGAAAAATTCTGAAACTGAAACAATTGTAAAGACAATGTTTCAAATGCAACACCTTAAAGAAGATGTGCAACAGAGATCCTGGAGGATTCTGAATTATGAGGATCTAAAAAGATTCTACGTAATACACAAAAAATCTAAAGAGACTTTTGTGCAAGCGACTATCGGCAGTAGAGATTCTAAAAAGAAGTTACTGTAAAAGGCAACAGCAACGATGACAGGTGAATGAGATGCTGGGGTGAATGAACCACCATTGCTCAAAGCTTTATTCACCCCACATGAGCACGAACAGCTTCCAGGAACCAGCAAGTTTACGAAGAACTTCTGGAACGCTCGTAAGTCAATATTTGAGACTTGAACGGGCTTCCTGGACTTCATAGACTCCCTTAACTCTCTTCTTGGTGCATCTTTCAAAGGAGGCCAAGGGGCTCTATTTATAGAGTGGAGTTGAGACTTCACCTCTTCTCCTATCCAATGTGGGACTAAAATACCAATACTCAAAAATAGAGTTTGATATTTTAGATCATCCCACAATCAGCATAGAAGTGTGCCAGTCCACGCCTACCCCCCGAACACTCCCGTGCATGCACGAGACATCCTAGAGTCCGTGTCCGAGTCCGAGTCCGCACAACAAAAATTAACTTGCATCCTTGTTGGATTTAATCCTTTTTCCTTCTAGGAAAATACTTCCACATGGCACAAACTTGTGCCCCACTACACCTCATGTGCATACCTCAACACAAGCAATGCATTATATTGAGATACTCACCATTTGGTGTAGCCAATGTGGGACTATCTTTTCTAGTCCAAAGGCAAAAACACTAACAATCCCCCACATATCTCAATAAATGGGTTGAGCGTTCCCCACAGTGACTGCCCATCATGCATTAGAAGAGATGTCGCTACGACTTGAATCTTCCCGCATAGGTTAAATAACAGCATGATACAAGAATGGACTAAGCCTTGAATTCTGCACCATAACTGTAATTCTTCCTACTCACATAATGACATCAACTGTGCTTCTGGCTATACCTTGAAGGCCCTGTGCCAGCCTGGTTTCAGTGTATAATTTTGGGCGTCTACAAGTTTACCCTCAAGAGACGGCCTGATATCTCTTTCCATACACTATAGGTGAGTTCTTTATTAAAGAGATATGGAATGAAGCCTTGCGCTTCCTTGCGGTGCTACGCCGCTATGACATGGCCTGAAGCCGAGGCATTACCCCTACCTGGGAACCTTATCGTAGTGTCATACTACTGTAGCATGAGGTCACAAGCCTCTTTGTAGTGCCAAACTACCCAGCATGAAGCCTAAGGCTTCCTTGCGGTGTTACGCCGCAACGACATGGCTTGCAATGCCGAGGCTTTACCCCTACCTGGGTACCTCATCGTGGTGTCGTACCACTATAACATGGGGCCATCCTCCCCTTTGTAGTGCTGTCTACAACTCTTTAATTACGTCATACAGCATTGGGCTACCTGCCTATTTGCAGTGCTACGCCGCTATGACTTGGCTTACAAAGCCGAGGCATTACCCCTACCTGGGAACCTCATGGTGGAGTCACCCCACTGTAGCATGGAGTTTCACTCCTTGTAGTGCTGCTCTACCGTGCTTTCTGTAAAGCACACCAGGCATTCACTCTGCCTAGGAACTCATTAAGGCGTTTAAGCCAACCTTCCACAGGATCTGTTTTTTCTGTAGAAAATACATAGTAGACAACAGTGTTATGGGTCCGTATCCCTTCTATGTTTCAGAGTACAAGTACCCACTGTTACCTGATAGTTTCCCAGTCAGTGATCTTCCTTTGAACCAAAAGTTAGATGCCTAGTAGATTTCTCTTTGAACTAATAGCATAAAACTTTATGGTAGGATTACAAAGACACACTATCAGAATGCCTTCAAGCCCACTTTACAAGCTGTGTCATCGACCAGCTGGCGCTTGAGGCCCTTGGTGAACGGATCCGCCAGGTTCTCCTGACTCCGAACATCAATCACTGCAATAACACCTCTTTTGATAAGATCGTGTACTGCTCTGTGCTTCAACCGTACCGTTCTCTTCTTTCCGTTGAAGAGTTCATTTGATACAACTGCTGCTGCCGCCTGGCTGTCATAATATATCGGTATTACCGGTATCTGAGCCCCAACCACCGGAAGATCATACATGAGCTCCTGAAGCCACTCTGCTTTATCTGCAGCAGCATCCAATGTAAAGAATTTAGATTCCATGGAGGAACGAGATAACATAGTCTGCTTCTTCGACTTCCACGATATAGCAGCTCCGCCCATGGCGAATACGAATCCACCTGTGGAATACTCGCTCTCCATATCTGAACACCAGCTAGCATCACTGAAGCCTTCTACTACTGACGGATCTCCGCTGTAGAAAAGTGCATATGTCTGAGTTTTTTTGAGATATCTCATAACACGCTTCACAGCTTTCCAGTGCTCAACGCCTGGATTGCTAGTGAACCGACTCAGCATTCCCACGGCAAAAGCTATGTCAGGCCTTGTAGCAGTAGTAGCGTACATCAAGCTTTCGATGACGCTAGCGTACTCCAACTGCCTGACGCTTTCCCTCAAATTTGGCTCCAGCTTCTGATCACTCCGGTACGGTGTATCAATGATAGGAAGATCTTGATACCCGTAGCGAGTGAGCATCTTCTCAATATAATAAGATTGTGACAGCGCTATTCCAGCACCTGTCCGGATGATCTTGAGCCCCAAGATTACGTCGGCATCCCCCAAGTCCTTCATACTGAATTTGGTCGAGAGGAATTTCTTTGTCTCTGTGACGCAGCTTAAATCCGTACCTAGGATTAGCATGTCGTCCACGTAAAGACATACGATTACTCCTCTTCCGTCAGCAAACTTCGTATAGACACACTTGTCTGTTTCACTGACCCTGTAGCCATTTGACCTTATCACCTTGTCAAACTTCTCATGCCATATTTTGGGAGCTTATTTCAAACCATACAGAGACTTCATCAACTTGTAGACTTTGTCTTCCAGACCTCTGACGACAAAACCTTTTTGTTGTTGCATGTAGATCTCTTCGGTCAGCTCGCCATTAAGGAATGCCGTTTTCACATCCATCTGATGTATCACCAGCTTGTGTATTACTGCTAGAGCAATTAACAATCTGATGGTTGTCATCCGAGCTACTGGAGCATAAGTATCAAAGTAGTCGATCCCCTGCTTCTGAGCAAACCCCTTGGCCACTAGCCTGGCCTTGAACTTGTCAATGGTTCCATCTGTTTTCATCTTCTTCTTGAAGATCCATTTGCATCCGATGGGTCTTGCTCCTTCTGGCAGGTCAACCAATACCCATGTGTTGTTGGAGGTGATTGAGTCAATCTCGTTGTCTATCGCCTCCTTCCAGAATACAGCATCTCTGGTCTTCATCGCCTCATCATAGGTAAGCGGATCTGCTTCCACATGATAGGTGACGAAGTCATCTCCGAAGTCTTTCGGCCTCCTCGTTCGCTTAGTTGACGGCTCAGCGAGTTCTGGTTCAGCTAGTGTCTCCTTGACGACAGCTTCATCTTGGACTACTGGTTCATTAAAGACTTCTGTCTGCTTTGTACCCTCATCATTCACTGGAAGATCTGCGAGAACAATATTCTTGTGTTTTGCAAACTTGTCTTCAAAGTATTCAGCATCACGAGATTCGATGATATGGTTTGACTCGATATCAAGGAATCTCCGAGCATCACTCTTCTCGGCATACCCCAAGAAGATCGCCTTCGTAGTCTTTGTCTCCAGCTTCTGAATCTTCAGATCCGGGAGCTTCACATAAGCCAGACACCCCCACACTCGAATGACATTCAAGTTAGGTCTGACTTTGAACCAGAGTTCATGAGGAGTTATGTCGGAAGTTGCATATGGCACTCTGTTCAGAATGAACGTTGCCGTTAGTGCAGCTTCTCCCCAGTAGCACTTTGGAAGACCCGCAGTCAACAGCATGGAGTTCATCATCTCTGTCAATGTTCTGTTCTTCCTTTCTGCTACTTCCGTTGGATTGAGGAGAGTACGGAGCCGTTGTCTCATTGATGATTCCATGTTCTTTGCAGAATGATAAGAATTCATGAGACCGATACTCTCCGCCTCGATCACTCCTTAACCTCTTGAGTTGTTGTCCAGTTTGTCGCTCAGCCTCGACCCTGAACTCCTTGAACTTCTCGAATGCTTCATCTTTAGACTTGAGCAAGTAGACGAAAGCATACTTTGAGAAGTCATCGATGAAAGTAATAAAATACTTCATCCCGGCCTTTGTAGAGAATTGTTTGAAGTCACAGATATCTGAGTGAACCAACTCCAGAAGATCTGTGCTTCGATGGACCCTGTGAAAGGGTTTCCTTGTGATCTTCGTCTGAGCACATACTTCGTATTTCTCTACCTTACCCCCACACTTGGAGATAAGTCCTAGACTAGACATTCTGTTAATTTTTTTACAATGAACATGTCCTAGCCTATTATGCCACAACTCAAGAAAATAATCAGAAAAAGTAATTGCATTTATATTATCATGCTGGGTTACAACAAGCTGAATCTTGTACATTCCTTCAGTTTGGAAAGCTTTTCCGAAGAATGTACCCTTCTTAGACATCACCAACTGGCCAGCATTGATGTCCATCCTCAAGCCTGCGCTGCAGAGCAGACTTCCAGAGATCAGGTTCTTAGCAATTACTGGAACATGCTTCACACCTTGAAGCGTCAGAGTGTTCCCCGATGTGAGTTTCAGCTCCACCGTCCCGATCTCCAGTACTTCAGCTTGTGCCTGGTTTGCCATTATGACCTTCTCTGAAGTTGGCTCATAAGAGACGAACCAGTCTTTGTCTGAACAGATATGGCAGGTCGCACCAGTGTCTATCTACCAGTCCAAGTCAGCCCCTACAGTTACAACCTGTGCTATCATGGCAACTAGATTAGTAATCATAGAAACCTTACTAGGCTCACCTTGTTCTTTGGGCTTGGACTTGCATTCGGATTTGTAGTGGCCCTTCTTGCCATAATTGAAGCAAGTCACATGGGACTTGGACTTCTGCTGCTTGAAAGCAGGAACCTTCACTTTCAGATTCGTGAAGTCCTTCTTTTTGCGATGAGAAGCAGCCTGCTTCCCCTGGTACTCTCTGGTTTGGACCAGATTAGCCTTCGCCAGTTGCTTGGACAGAGTATCCATCTTCTGTTGAGAGCGCATCTCGTCCTCAACATGGATCTCTTGCAAGAAATCTTCCAAGCTAATTTCCATCTTCTTTCGATGCATCCTTGCATAGAAGTTGCTCCATTCTGTAGGAAGTTTCGCGACGATCCCTCCAATGACAAACTTGTCGACGAGGGGCATGTTCTCGTCTTCTAGTTTCTGACGCAACTTCAGAAACTCCTTCACTTGGGGCAGCATCGCCTTCTCGTCTTCGAAGGTCCACTTGTGGTATTTTTCTACCATGAAGATCTTGGACCGGTTCTCGTCATCTTCATAGAGCTTTCCCAAGGAGTCCCATATCTCTTTGGCAGATGTCTTCTTGGAGTAGGACTCTGCCAGAGAGTCTTCCATGGAATTGAGTATCAGTAGTTTGCATATACTGTTTTCTCTCTTCCACTTCGCTTGCTTGGTCGTAGCAGCGGCCACAGCCGCAGCAGATCCAGTGGTTGGAACGATCGGTTCTTCTTCTGACAGCACGTGATCAACATTCACGAGTTGAAGATTTAAAGTGACCTTTCGTCTCCATATCTGGAAGTGTTCGCCATCGAATTTCTCCAACTTGTTAAAGCCGGTATCGATGAGCGAAGCACGAGAATTATCCATCTTCTCAATAAAGCTTTGAGATTGTTAGTGCAGAGGCACAATTTCCGATGGAAAAATTCTGAAACTGAAATAATTGTAAAGACAACGTTTCAAATGCAACACCTTAAAGAAGATGTGCAACAGAGATCCTGGAGGATTCTGAATTACGAGGATCTAAAAAGATTCTACGTATTACACAAAAATCTAAAGAGACTTTGTGCAAGCGACGATCGACAGTAGAGCTTCTAAAAAGAAGTTACTGTAAAAGGCAACAGCAGCGATGACAGGCGAGAATGAGATGCTGGGGTGAATGAACCACCGTTGCTCGAAGCTTTATTCGCCCCACACGAGCACGAACAGCTTCCAGGAACCAGCAAGTTTATGAAGAACTTCTGGAACGCTCGTAAGTCAATATTTGAGACTTGAACGGGCTTCCTGGACTTCACAGACTCCCTTAACTCTCTTCTTGGTGCATCTTTCAAAGGAGGCCAAGGGGCTCTATTTATAGAGTGGAGTTGAGACTTCACCTCTTCTCCTATCCGATGTGGGACTAAAATACCAATACTCAAAAATAGAGTTTGATATTTTAGATCATCCCACAATCAGCATAGAAGTGTGCCAGTCCACGCCTACCCCCCGAACACTCCCGTGCATGCACGAGACATCCTGGAGTCCGTGTCCGAGTCCGAGTCCGCACAACAAAAATTAACTTGCATCCTTGTTGGATTTAATCCTTTTTCCTTCTAGGAAAATACTTCCACATGGCACAAACTTGTGCCCCACTACACCTCATGTGCACTCCTCAACACAAGCAATGTATTATATTGAGATACTCACCATTTGGTGTAGCCGATGTGGGACTATCTTTTCTAGTCCAAAGGCAAAAATACCAACAAACTCATGCAAAGTCGATATCATCATTGGGAGGGAACATTGGCTTTGGGGGGAAAGAAAGGGGTTTTTTTGGCTGCGGGAGGGAGTTCGTTCCTTTTATTAGTTGGGAGTAGGAAAAGTTTAGAAGGGAAAAATATTTTAGAAGGGGGGAAAATATTTGGAGAGGAAAAAGTGGCGCACAAAAAAAATAATTATACCTACTTTCTATTTATGCTGACCAAGTCCAACAAATATTTATACTTATTAAATTATTATTATTTATTAAATTTATTTAGTATAAAAATATTTTATTATTAGTGACGGAAAAAGGAGTACCAAATATTTATCTCAAAGTAACTAAAATATTTAGTGCATTTTTTATTTAATGATAAAAAATTCTAAATAATTTCTTATAAATTTGGAATCACTATAAACCCTAAATAAAATAAAAAAATGAAGGCATGAGTAACCTCTAATCGAGACAGAGAATAGAAAAAGAAGAAAGCGTGAGAAAGAATACAGACTAGTTGTATTCGGTTTCTAGATTCGGGTTCGGATTCGGATTAGAATTAATACATACATGATCGTTCTCTATATTAAATACGGCTTAGAATGGTTAAAAATGTGTTTTCCAAATAGTATTTATATTTTACTTATTAATACATAAAATTTAAAAAATAACTATTGTATATGTTTTCTTCTTATGTAGTTGTTGAAAAAAAATTAAAATAACATGAAAATATAATAATGTTCAACATTAAAATTATATTTAAACTAACTGCAGCATATTATCTAATTAGCACATACCAAAGATTCAAACAGTATATTTATAATAAATCATAATTAAAATATATTTAAATTATATTTAGAATATTATAATACAAATTAAATCTTTATCTATTTTATAAATAATATCATAGATTATTTTATACGTGCAATGTACCTAAACTAGATTAGTGTGAGTCCTTTTTATACTTTAGGTAAGTTATTGTTTTGCTAGACGAAAAGAGATTATATCTGACAAAATTACAGTATGATCTTTTTCCTACCTTTTAGCTCTTGCTGGAGTTTATACAGAATATCGCATGAAGAACAATGATAGCCTTTACTAACATAATGTATGTGTACTCATATGTTTTAGTTGCTTCAAAGCCAACTATCATCAATAGGTTTTAATTGTATCAGGGGGAAAGATGCTGGATTGGCATGTCATTTGTTGAAATTACAAGAGGTAGCTACCAATGTCGGACTTTAAATTTTGAGTCCTGACACAAACTCTAATACCATGTTTGGTACGCGGTATTTTTTTTATTCCCGGGAAAATTTAGGGTGAGATCTATTACCATGTTTGTTTGGGCTATGAAAAATTTATTTCCGGGAGTTAAAAATACCCGGGTAAATAGTTTATCCATAAAACATGGGAATCCTATCCCTTAAGAATAGGTGGGTATTTTTCTTTCGCCCGGGCAAAAAAAAAATTTTGTTTGAACTTTTTTTACTTTTTTGATCATTTTTGAACACTTTTTCTTTTTTTGCCCTTTTTTGCCCTTTTTTGTTGTTTGTCGTTTTTTGTCGCTTTTTGGTCATTTTTGTCAGTTTTTATCGATTTTTTTGCTTTTTGTCATTTTTAGTCCTTTTTGTCCTTTTTTGATATTTTTTGTCGTTTTTTCTCTTTTGTCACTATTTTCATTTTTACCGATTTTGTCGTTTTTGGCTTTTTTTTCATTCTTTTGTTTTTTTTTTTTTTTGTTATTTTTTGTCTCTTTTTTGCCATTTGTTATCTTTTTTGTTATCTTTTGTCGTTTTTTATCCTTTTTCTCTTTTTACCGGTTTTTGTCCTTTTTTGTCATTTTTGTTGTTTTTTATCGTTTTTTGTTGTTTTTTGTCATTTTTGTATTTTTTGTCGATTTTGTCTCTTTTTTGCCTTTTTAAGTCGTTTTTTTGTCATTTTTTGTCGTTTTGTTGCTTTTTGTCATTTTGTCTCTTTTTTTGTTTGTCGTTTTTCGTCTCTTTTTGTCATTTTTACTAGTCTTTTGTCATTTTTTGTTGTCTTTTGTCGTTTTTGTTGTTATTTAGTAGTTTTTTGACATTTTTGTCGTTTTTTGTTGTTTTTTTGTCGTTTTTTTTTGTTTTTTTTGTTGTTTTTTTGTCGTTTTGTAGTAGTTTTTTTTGTCGTTTTTGTAAAAAAAATTGTCCTTTTGTCGTTTTTTGTTGTCTTTTGTTCTTTTTGTGGTTTTTTTTTTGTTCTTGTCATTTTTTGGTTTTTTTATAGTTTTTTGTTGTTTTCTGTCATTTTTGTCGCTTTCGTAATTTTTTGGTCTTTTATCATTTTTTTGTTGTTTTTTGGATTTTTGGTTTTTTTTGTCATTTTAGTCTTTTTTTGGCCTTTTGTCTTTTTTTTTTCTTTTTTTTATATTTGGTCGTGTTTTTTTTTCGTTTTAATCATTTTTTTCTTTTTTACTTTTTTTTTCTTTCCTTTTTTGACGTTTTTTTTTTTTTTTTTTTTTTGTTTTTTTTCATTTTTTAGTTTTTTTATCATTTTTAGTTTTTTCCGGGAACGTTTATATAGTCCCAAACCCAAAGATGGGAATGTAATTTTTCAGGAAAATTAATTCCTTGGAATTTGATTCCCGAGAATATAGAATTCCAGGCTATATAGTATTCCGCATACCAAACCCTAAAAGTTGTGCCCTCAAAGCTTAATGCTCATACAATTTTTTTTATGGACAACAATAAAATAGTATTCAACACAAAATTTAAGAAAAAATAATTAACAAATATAATATCCAAAATAATATATTTTATAATGAAATACTAATAAAATTAAATATTCCAAGCAAAAAAATTGATGTTCTAAACAAATAAATACTAATAATATTTCAAATAATTCTTATGAAAAAATAAAAAATTGTAACTTGTTCTATTGTTCAATTAAATCCAACAGGACAGCGAGGAGAGAGAGAGAGAGGACGTTGACAACGACGGAAGGAAAAAAAAGGGATTGGCAGCGACTAAAGGGTATAAGAAGATTTGGAGCATCATAATGTTAGATCAGCAACAGAAGGGGAGAGGATTTAATTTTGACAGCGATTGCATGAATTTTTTTTCTTCATTCTGACTAACTGATTTGTCTTTTGATAATATAATATATGACATTTAGATATTCTAAAATTTTGGGCCTGAGGCACCTGCTCCGGCTACGGTAACTACCACATTTCAAAATTTTGAGTTGTTTTCAAACAAATTTCTAAACAAATGCATAATATTATTTAGTTGATGCACTTATAAGATCTTAAAGGGAACCCAAAAGTAAATTGAGCAAACTGATAGAACTGAAATCTCCAATCCTTGTATACACTTTATGGGGAATAATATATTTGCATAGTAAGTTATACATATGCCAATACCAAAACATAATTCTTGAACCAACATGAGAAAATCAAGATTGGGACCAACAAGAATAATATAAAACATTAAACAATTATCAAAGATAATTAAAAACAAAAGACTAACAGTCAAGGGTGTAAAAGCAAAGTAAGTTGTAAAAACATGTAAATAAAAAAACTTATTTATCTCGATGATTATGCTTTAAAAGTTCTAATAATTGTTAGATATTTTTAATAATTCATTAATTGAATATATGACACACCCTAAGCTAAAGCAGCATTTTAAATAGTAAACTAGAGGTGGAGGAGAGCTGATTTTTACAAGAAAGAATATTATAACAAGCACGAAGCGGGGGAAGGGATTGATGCAAGAAGTATATATATTAGGTCTGTCTTTCGAAGTCGTGGAAGGGATGGTTCAACATGTGATAGATCCATTTAACCATGAACTGCTACCAAGTGAGGTATTGACCTAATAAGACCAACTTTTCGAATAATATTATCCTAGAAATATTTTAAAGATATATTTACAACGTTGTCTATATATTGTAAAAAACACATATTTTACAACATTTTATAAAAGTTGTTAAATAACCCTTTTATAATGTTTCATAAACATTGCAAAATGATATTACATATACAACGTTTACATAACGTGGTAAAATAAAATTAATTTTACAACATCAAACAAACATTGTGCAATATAAACAATGTACAACTTTTGTTAAACATTGTTGAACATGATATTTTTACAATATTTTAAGTACATTGTTAAAATTAGTAACTTTGGCAACAATAAATAACTGTTGTCAAAATTAATGAATGTTACAATGTTAGTTAAACGTTGTTAAAAATAATAACACAACTTTTGTGAATGACCATTGTAGAAGCCTTAACGTTTGAATGTAAAATATTGTTTGCACATATATTTTACAACATTTTTACAATAAAGGTTGTAGAAGACCCCCATTTTTTACAATATTTTTAGGAAGTGTTGTAGATGGAACGTTGTAAAAGGATATTTTTCTTGTAGTGAGCTAAAGCCAAAATACCTACAATGTTGACGAAATAGCTTATCAGAAGGACGAGATACCTCTCGTAATAAATACAGTTGACGTGGGCACAACGAAAGTTCTATTACACATCTAATCGTCTAGAACAGGTAGAGTATCCGAAGAGAAAACGAAGTAGATGAAAGCGAATATGAGGAGGAAGAGGAAGATGAGGACACGGAGGGCGAAGAAGATAAATTTTCAGAAGATGATTGAAAATAAAATAAAATGTAAAATTTGTTTAACCACTAATTAATCTCCATGCAACAATGAATCTTCCACATTACACGTCTAATACTGTCATTTTGTTTAATCCCTAATTAATCTCTGTGTTTCTATCAAGCTATCCAGATGGCACCTATGACCCGAGCACGTCGCTTGAGAGAGGCACAGATGGCTGCTGAGGAGGTAGTGGTACCTGCTGCTGCTGAGGAGGTAGTGCTTCCTCCTGCTGCTGAGCAGGTAGTGGCACCTAAAGCAGAGATGGAGGTCATGGAAGAACTTCCTTCTACTATTAAGGAGGAAATGATTCCTAAAGTCGAGGTAGCTGTGAAGGAGGAGGTGGCACCAGAAGGCAGTTGCATCGGAAGTTTCAGTCATCCAGCTCCTATGGATATTGATCTTGCTGGCGTGGATCCTACTTATGCGCAGTGACCGTGGAGGGAGATCTCTCTGTGCCTGCATAGAGGGTAGAGCAGTATGATATGACTTTTGACGGATTTGTTTCGATAGACTTATTTCTGGGTTAGACTTGGATGTTTTTACAACTCTTGATGCTTCTTATTTTCTAGACATGGTTATTATATAGACTTGGATATTTTGGATGCTATTATCTAGACTTGGTTATTATCTAGAAATTCAACGGAGGGTTGCTCCGGGTCTATTTTATAAATTGTGATACGTTAAATGCATGGTTATTATCTAGAAATTCAAGAGGGTTGCTCCGGGTCTATTTTTTATAAACTGTGATATGTTAAATATATGGTTATTATCTTGTAGATATCTATTTCTATTAGGTATGGCAGGACGCAGAGGATCATACCACCGTAGCGGTAGAGGAGTATCCCGTGGAGGTAGAGGTTCTACTGGTGGATGGAGTGGTACTCCGTTAGATGAAGGTGCCGGTCCCTCGTTTCCTATATAGAAACAAATTTGTAAAGCACAATACTCTAGAGGGGTGAATAGAGTAGGCAGCGGAATATAGCTAATTTAAAAAGTTAGCTGCAATATCACATAAACATATATATTAGAAATAAATAATGAAAAGCAGAGATTAGAAAGCAAACGCAAAGACGGCGATGTGTACTGGTTTCTCTCTTGTGAGGACTAGTCTAGTCGGAAGAACTGTAGCTTCCAATTGAATCCACTATTGGAATAAATCGCAAGTTTTCATACGAAGTCCTTGCAACTTCTACAAACGCTAGCTTTGATACGAAGTACTCGACTAACTTCAATTGTGAAGAGTCTTTCTTCAATCAAGCCTCTGATTACAATCGCTCTGAAGCTTCTAGACCGTACCGCACTGACAAATCGACTAGAAGATTGTAACTGGCTTGAGATTTGAAAAATAAAGCTTAGAATTCTTTAGAATAGAACAGTAGGCTTTAGAGAGAAGAGATGAAAGTGAATTGGTGTATTAAAATGATCGAAATCCTTATATATTTAGTTTTTCCAAAGGCAAAACTCTGGTAGAATACGGGCAGAATTCGGACAAAAACTCTACGAAAATCTTGTAAAAATTGTAACTGCAGGGATACCAAGTTTTTAAACGTTCAAAAGACAACGCCACTAACCGAACTCTGGCCGAACTCAGGCCGAGTTCTGTCAGGGTTTAGTCAAGATTTTTGTAAATTGATTTTTGGTCTTTTGAAATAGTTTTAAGCAGTTAGGAGCTTTTTGTAAATAGGGGGCTGTTTTTCAAAATATGGGATTTTTGAAAATATTTTTAGGGTAGCCTATTTGTCGTACGACTCGGTGTATACTGTATTCCTAGACTTAATAAAAAATGAAACAGCATCCTGCGACGATATACTTAGCCTCAGTTGTTGATAATACGACAAAATTTTGTTTCTTACTAAATCAAAGACTAAAGCTTGGCCTTGGAAATGATATGTACCATTGGTACTTTTCTATCTACTTTACATCCAGTAAAATCAGTGTCCAAATAACCGGTTAGGTCAAACGACATGGTTTTGGAATACCATAAGCCGACAGAAAAGTGCCTTTGTATCGAAAGATACGCTTAATTGTGCACAGATGTGATTCCTTAGGATCGGCTAAAAATGTTCACACAAGCAAACACTAAACATTATATCGGGTCGACTAGCAGTTAAGTAAAGTAAACTATCAATCATACCTCGATATTTACGTATGTCGACAGGTTTGCCTTGTTCATCAATATCAAGCTTGATTGAAGTTGCTATCGGAGTGCCAAGTGGTTTGACTGCTTCCAGATCGAACTTCTTTAATAAAGTTTGTGTACTTGGCTTGATTTATGAACGTCCCATTGTTGGTTTGTTTGATTTACAGCCCGAAAAAGAATTTAGCTCTTCCATCATGCTCATCTCAAACTCATTCTGCATACACTTTGAAAATTTTTACAAAGAGATTCATCAGTAGATCCAAAAATGATATCATCTACATAAATTTGAATCAAAAAAGATTGCTATTAAAGACTTTATAAACAGTGTAGTATCAACCTTCCCTTTTGAAAAGCCGTTGTGAAGTAGAAAAGAACTTAGATGATCGTACCAAGCACGAGGGACTTATTTCAAACCGTATAATGCCTTCTTTACTTGAAAACATAATCAGATTTTTGAAATCAGTAAAACCTAGAGGTTGAGCTACATAAACTTCTTCTTTTATAAAACCATTCAAAAATGCACTTTTAACATCCATTTGAAATAACTTAAAATTATAAAATGCAAATACAAATAACATGCGAATAGATTCTAATCTCACAACTGGGGCATAAGTCTCATCATTGTCGATACCTTCTTCTGATTGTATCCTTGAGCTACTAGTCGAGCCTTGTTACGAATCACTAAGCCATTCTCATTCAGTTTATTTCGGAATATCCAGCGGGTGCCAATGACCGGATGATCAATGAGCTTGGGAACAAGTTTCCAAACTTGATTCCATTCAAATTGGTTCAATCCTCTTGCATACCATCTAACCAAAAATTATACTACATACTTTTTCATATTTTTGGGTTCAAGCTGTAAAATAAAAGCAACTCAGGAAGCTATATCTTTACTGGGGGACGAGTACTTACACCTCTGGTAATCTTACTAATTACTAAGTCCTTTGGATGGTCTGCCAAAAATCTTTTTTTTTGGCATATTCTCTGGATTGTTGGTTCTGACTTCTGTTCTATACGTGATCTGCTTAGAGACTCAGTTGGTGCTTTGTGTGAGGGTTCTGCAGGAGCAGTACTAGGTGTATTATGTCTTCAATCATCATCGATAGAATGTTGATTGAGTTTGTCAAATTAAATATTTATTGATTCTTCGATGATCATCGTTCTCTTGTTGAAGACTCTGTACCTTTGCTTTTTGCCGCATAACCTAAAAATATACCTTCATCGGTCTTTTCGTCAATTTTTTCCAATTTATCTTTAGTATTAAGAATAAAGAATTTACAACCAAATACTTTGAAATAAGAAACAGAGGGAGTTCTATCAAACCATAATTCATAGGAGTCTTCTTTAATATAGGTCAATTAGAACCCTATGAGAACATAGTACGCTGTATTTACAGCTTCAACCCATAGGTATTTAGGTAGACTAAACTGATTTAACATTACTCTAGCCATTTCGGATAGAGTCCTGTTCTTACGTTCCACAACTCCATTTTGTTGTGCAGTCCTAGGGCAAGGGAACTCATACAAATAACCGTATGTTACAAAATTGCTTGAACTCTACATTCTCAAATTCGCCGCCATGATCGTTCGAATACGATTGATCATGAAACCTTTTCATTTCGAACCTTCTTGCAAAAGGTACGAATTCTGATAATGCATCATTCTTGCATGCAAGAAAATATACCCACGTGTATCTAGAGAAATCATCTACTATTACAAATGCATATAACTTACCACCTAGGCTAGCAATTTTACTAGGTCCAAATAAATCTATATGCAATAATTATAGAGGTCTAGTGGTACTTACACGTTCTTGGACTTAAAACGGATCGTGTAGCTTTGTTCTTTTCACATTTGCTACATACTATCCTTCTTGAAAGAAATGTCCGGTAAGCCTCGTACCAGCTTCTTTGTGGATAGTCTTGAAATTGTGTCCATATTTGCATGACCGAGTCTCATGTGCCATAGTTGACTCTCATCACTTTTGGCCATCAAGCATACCTGCTTTGTTAGCATCTTCTAACAGATAGAAAACATATATATTGTCTTCCCTGATACCTTCAAAGATAGTACTACCAGTTGAGCTATCAACTATAGTACATTTATCTTTGACAAAGTTAATACCATAACGTTATCAGCTAAATGACTTATGCGGAGCAGATTATATTTTAACTCGATAACTAGACAAATATCTTTAATCAGGGTGGGGAGCCTTACCAATATTACTAATACCAATTATGTACCCTTTTTAATTATTACGAAGGAGACGTATCCTTCTTTCTTCTTCGACAGTGTTGCGAATAATGAAGCATCACCGATCGTATGCTGTGAGCAACTGCTGTCGAGGATCCATTTGCTTCTAGCATGTGAGGGCATTTTACCCAAAAGAATTTAGATGAAAACTCTGGTACCAATTTCTTGTAGGGTCCTGAATGTTAGTTTTTGGTATCCATGCACAGATTTTCAAATCAACAAGCTTTCTAACTCTACATGAAGAAAAAATGTGACCAATGGTGCCACAATAGTGACATCTAGAATGTTGAGTGTTGAAAGCAGAGTGTTGTGCATATTGGTAGGTCTAGGTTTTTAGTGTAAAAGAATGTGTGCCTATTTGTCTTCTTGGGCAATGTTTGGTTTGGTTAGGTCTGACAGTATTGGGTTGACCGTGTTTCGATGATTCGGTAAGTGACACATTTAGAGTAGGAAGACCAACTTCAGGTTTTTCTATCCTAATTTCTACTTTTTCGAGGTGTCACATAACAAGCTATATTTAGCAGTGAGTGCATCATTTCTAACAGTAGCTTGCTGGAGATTTTCTTTTCTTTGATTAAGTCTTCCTCTAATTAGGTAATGGTCTTGTCCTTCTCTTCGGATATCTTTGGGTCTCGTGTAATAACAGCTTAACAGAAGAAAGCTCACCTTCCTCACTAGAACAATTATTACTTCTAACCTCAGCTAGTAGGTCGGTAAGTCTTTATATTTTACCTTTTACTCTTTAAGTACCTTCTTAGAGGTCTTGTATTTACTATACAGTCTTCTGTAATCCCCTAAGTGGTCAGTAAAGGCTTCTCCTAGTTGCAAAAAGGTAAAATCATTATAAGTATCAAACAGGGGATTAGTGGTTACCTGATAGTACGCCATCAAGCATACGTTTAGCGTCATCTGATTGCTCTCCTCTGAGTCGCTAGCTTCACTTTTATGCCATATGCTTGTATTGGCATATCTTCGGGACGTAGACTTCTTCAGGTAGTCCTTGTCGTATTTGTGTTCTTTCTGGTTGATGATGATGTTGTTGGACAGTCCTTCTTCATATGTCCTTTCTTCTTACAGCTATAGCAAATAGGATCTTCATCGTTGTTGTTGCTGTTGTTGTCCTTTGTTCTCTGTTGAACCTCATGAACTTCTTAAATTTTTTCACCATAAGAGCTTGATCCTCAGTGTCAGAGTCACTGTCGTCGGAATCATCTTCTACAGTTCTTCTATGTTGAGCCTTGAAAGCGATCGACTTGTCTGACTTCTCCTTTTGGTGCAACATCTTCAATATTTTGAAATTCCAGCTCGTGAGTGAGTAGCTTACCCATGAGTGTTTCAAGAGACATTGTTGAGAGGTCGTCCCTTCAATAATTGGTAGCCTTTGGAATCCAGTTCTTTGTGAGTGCTTGCAGCAGTTTGAATCTTCTTGGTTACTGTAATCCTTTCCAGGAATCTCGTAAACATCTGGGTGACAGATTCATTTGGCTTCATCTTGAACGCCTCATACTCCTGAGTAAGTCTGCTGATCTTTGACTCCTTGACTTGTGTTGTTCTTCGTGGGTTACTTCGAGATGTTTCCACACTTTATTTGATGTTGTGTGATACCCTGTTAAATTTAGTCCTATCTAAAGCACAAAATAAAGCATTAATAGCACGAGCATCAAGACTGGCCTTTTTTTTCCTCATCAATATACTTATCATGCGATTTTCAACCAAAACATCTTCAATAAGAATACGAGAAGGCTTTTTATAGCCATCAATAACTATAGACCATAAGTCAAAGTCTAAAGATTTTAAGAAGAAACTCATCTGTGTTTTCCAAAAGATATAATTTGTACCATCAAACAGAGGAGGTCTGTTTGTGGCTTGGCCTTCACTTGTGAACTTCACAGTTGCCATGTGATGTGCTGTGATCTGTAACAGTTAAGAAAGACAAAATTATAACTATAATGTTATATTGTTTACTATATAACCCGCTCTGATATCAATTGTAGGAACGAATTTGTAAAGCACAATACTCTAGAGGGGTGTGAATAGAGTAGGCAGCAGAATATAGCTAATTTAAAAAGTTAGCGGCAAGATCACATAGACAATATATATCAAAAATAAATATAAAAGCAAAGATTAGAAAGCAAACAAAGATGGCGATGTATACCGGTTTCTCTCTTGTGAAGACTAGTCCAGTCGAAAAAACTCGAGCTTCCAGTTGAATACACTAATAGAATAAAACAAATTTTCATACGAAGTCCTTGCAACTTCTACAAATGCAAGCTTTGATACAAAGTACTCGACCAACTTTAATTGTGAAGTCTTTTTCAATCAAGCCTCTGATTACAATCGCTCTGAAGCTTCTAGACGTACCTAACTGGCAAATCGATTAGAGGATTGTAACTGGCTTGTGATTTGAAAAATAAAGCTTAGAACTCTTTAGAATAGAACAGTAGGCTTTAGAGAGAAGAGATGAAAGTGAATTGGTGTATTGAAGATCGAAATCCTTCTCTTTTTATAGTTTTTTTGAAGGCAGAACTTTGGAGAATTCGGGCAAAATTCGGACAGAACTCTATGAGAAAATCTTGTAAAAATCCGTAACTGCAGGGAGACCAAGTTTTCAAACGTTCAAAATACAATGGCCACTAACCAACTCTGGCCGAACTCGGGCCGAACTCTGGCCGAGTTCTGTCAGGGTTTAGTCAGGGTTTTTGCAAATTATTTTTGGTCTTTTTGAAATAGTTTTAAGCAGTTAGGAGCTTTTTGTAAATATGGGATTTTTTTCAAAACATGAGATATTTTTGAAAACATGTTTAGGGTAGCCAATTTGTCAGTACGACTCGATGTACAATATATTCCTAGACTCAATAAAAAATAAAAATTATTTATAAAGGAAATAGACTCAGTGGCAAACACAGCTTCGATCTTGAACAGATCGGATAGCTATTTCTGGCAGTGTCCAAGAGTCCAAAACATCTTTAAGTAGCTGTATATCGAGTAAGTTTGATCAATTATTAAAATCAGGTTTGACCATGACCAATGGGTCAACATCCTAGTACTCCAGTGTACCATCCACTCAGATCACAGTCTGCGTCGACGGTACGTGGCAGTAATCCTAGAATTGATAGTTCCAGGCCTGATCCTATCCCATCCAGCAGTTTCTCCTACGGACGGCATTATGGAGGAGGAACGGGTGGAGAAGGTCGCACTACGTCATCTCCATATGATCCGAGCAATCCCTCATGCGCCCCTTCGGACGAGACAGGATGAAGATTTGGTCCGACGGGCCTAGAAAGTAAGTTAATTAGTTAATATTTATATACTTATATCTATAAATTCATGAATTTAACTATCATTATGTAGATATCATCCCCGGTCAGTTCAGAGGGCACTGGGACTATTTCTGAGGTCCAACTACGGGAGCCCTTGGATCAACTACTCGAATGCCTCGGACGAGAGGAAGGCATTCTGGTTTACCCACTTCAAGGTGACCAAAGTATATTGCTTTTAGTATAAATCATCTTTTATGCACATTATATAACTAACTAATTTAATTCTTGTAGAAAATAATTTTTATCCACCACACCAGGCTGAGACGAACGAGAAGCAATTCCCTGCCGTTGACGCCAAGTTGATAAGAGATGCGATCGATGACCAGAAGGCTTGAGACCGCTCCGAAAAAATGATCCAAGGTTGGGTACAAGGAACGGCCGGAGAAGGCGAAGACGGCTCGACGAGGGCAGAGAAGTGGTGTGGTGGCTCGATTCCCATAAGAACATTTTGTTGCGTGGTATGTGTTTTACTGCAATATATTATTTTAATAAAATTAGGAATAAAATTAGGAATAAAATTAGGAATAATGTTTAATTTTAATGACAAACATTATTATAACAGATAAAGACGGGTGAGGATGCCAATATGGAGACCGTCTTCCTGGCCACCCATCGAAAGTACGAAAGCTCATTGATGATCGGCTACGCATAACAATGTAAGTATTACTTTACGTGTCACTAACTTTAGTATAACTTAAGAAATATGCAATATACACCCATAGACGTGGAATAACTAGGTTGGTAGTAAATATTATGCTCATCGAGATGCACACTTTTCTAGGAGGAGTATCGTAGGCTAGTGCGTGAGATGACTAGTGCATCTGCGAAGGAAAGGACTGGTACGTCCTCGTAGCCCCCTTCAGCTCGGACGTTAGATGAGCTCTTGATGACCGTCGTTGGTGGTCTTTAGAGGGACTAGGGTATTGGATCCTACGGTGCCCTTGTGGCGACGCAGTCATCCAGGGCCCCCTCTGCCAGTGTACATTCTCCATAGCCCTCACAGGAGTCGGACCGGGTGGAGGAACTCCTTCGCCAGCTTACTGAGCTGCATGATGAGTTATTGCGGAGGATTGTGGAGCATCAGACGGACGGTGCGGACCTCACTGCATGATTTGATATGCTCGAGCGCACTATTAGGAAGACGGGCGAGAGGACGGATCGTACCGTTCAGGCACAATAGGAGATGGCGGATCTTGCCGTTCACGCGTTGTACGGGTTACAGGTGGCCATTGTTGAGCTGGTTTCGAGGTTGACGACTGTTATGGATTATACCAACTCCAGACTGCTAGCTATGGAGCAGACACTTCCTGGTCGTGCGTCGTCATCCACACCGACTGCAGCAGTTCCACTGTCTCATCTTTCTTCTACTAATGAGTCGTCACCTGTGATGCTGGCCCTGGCGCAGTATAGGTTCATGATGTCCCAGATACCGGGACTGCCTACTCCTCCTCCTCATCCTGACTAGGCATAGTAGTCCTTTATTGGACTTATTCATTTTTCTGTAGATGACCCATTGTTGGGGATCTTTATGTATTTATTTTATACACTTACTTACAATTTATGTTATGTTGAATATTATCGGGCACATTTTTTATAGCC